>CM076257.1:8040762-8045762 GCA_038380765.1 Odontothrips loti | reverse complement strand
CCACTGTTTTCACTCTTGATCAGCGATATTTTTTTTTTCAAAAAAAGATTTTTTTGCGGTGTAATATTATTATATCCGCACAGTTTATCGGTCCACCCAGTATGTGTGGCTGGTTTCACACCCCCCCCCCCCTCCCCCCGATTAGCCCCCCTCCCCCTGGACCCCCCACAAGCACCACGGACGGACGGCATTCCAGAGCGCATGCCATAAATTCCAGCGTGTCCATTTTTCGCCGAAGAAGCGCGGGGGGCGCCGGGCACAGCCGCGGCATGATTTACTCTGTGGCAGGTGCGAGCGAGAGAGGGGGGGGGGGGGGTGCAGAGACAGAGAAAGAGAGAAGGACAGAGACACAGAGAGAGGGACAGAGAGAGAGCGGAAGGCGGCAAAGTCAAGCGTTATGGTGAGAGAGCACACATCTTCGCGCACGTTAGTCAGAGCCAGCGGCTTAATACACTCCCCGCTCTCTCTCTCTCTCTCTCTCTCTCTCTCTCTCTCTCTCTCTCTCTCTCTCTCTCTCTCTCTCTCTCTCTCTGTCACACTGTCCTGCGCCGGCGGTGCGCTCTGTCTGCGACAGCACAACGCATACTGGGCCCCCCGGCCGGGGGTTCCGGAATTGGAAAGGAAATTGGTAGAGGCGGCACAGAGCTGCAGGAGGACGGACGGACACTGTTGAGAATTTGTTAAGAATTGGGTCATGCTGTGCGCCGACCATATGCGATCCACCCGGCGCACACATGTCACAATTTCTCGTCAATCGATAAAAAGAAAAGCTAGAAAAACATCCCAGCTGAAATTCGGCAAAAAAAAAATGTCTCTAGCAAAAATTTTGGGAAAAAAGAAAACTAGGTCGGGGAAAAAAAAAACCACGCGCTCCTTGGTGGGAATATTCCCGGCCAGAACGGGTTCCCCGCTCCGCTTCTTGCTGTGCGGGGTGCGCTGGGCCTGGCTCGGGCCGGGCTAGGCCGCCGGGACCTGGGCCTTGGACGTCAGGCAGCCAGGCAGAGCGGGTTTGCCTAACTCCACGGCGCGCGGCAGCCGGGTAGGGGGAGGTGGAGCCGGCGGAGCTAGCGGACCAGTTCTCTCTCTCTCTCTCTCTCTCTCTCTCTCTCTCTCTCTCTCTCTCTCTCTCTCTCTCTCTCTCTCTCTCTCTGGCAGCCAGAGGTTCTTCTGAGCCCGGCACGGCATGCTTCCTACCTTTGCCCCCCCCCCCCCCCTCCCCCACCGCATCCCAAAACAAACCCTTATTTTCCTTTCCCTCCCCTCCACCCCCACTCACATATACAAACAGTTCCTGTGGACGTCACCTCGGCCATTTACCCGCACTTAGTGGCTGCGCGTTTGCTCAGAGAGAGTGAGGAGATAGAGAGAGAGAGAGAGAGAGAGAGAGAGAGAGAGAGAGAGAGAGAGAGAGAGAGAGAGAGAGAGAGAGAGAGAGAGAGAGAGAGGGGGGAAAGAGCGTGAGGGACGGAGAGACACAGGTGGAGGGGCGGGGCCAGCGAGAATATCTTCCATGAGTGACGATGAAAATGTACGCTGTGCCCACACTTGGAATGCCAAGGCCCCTTTGGAGTCCCATGACAGTGGTCATGAACCATAAATCTAGTATTTAAAAAGAAAGGCCACCCAATGTCATTTAAAAGGCGGGGGTTTCTGAATTAGATTATTTTGAAATGGGGTTATTTTGGTGGTGTGTAATTTTGCTCACTGGGATGAGAGCAGTGGGGCACGACGGGCCCGTAACACACACACACACACACACACACACACACACACACCTCGGTGGGAATTTATATGCGTTGGGAGGGGAGATGAAGATATTATGGTGTTGGAGGCACGTCCGTGTGCGCACGTGAGTGTGTGTATGTGTGTGTGTGTGGCACCTCCCGCACGCCGCCGCACCCCGGGCACAAGCCTTTTGTCCCAGGCTGTCTTTGTGCGTTGGGGGCTCCCATGTTCATTTACGCTTTTGCCCCCCCCCCCCCAAAGCCAGAGCTACTTACGGTAACACACGCGACACTTTTCCTCGCTTTTGTCCAGGCAGCGTATATTCAGCCCCTTATTTCTTCTCTCTCTCTCTTTCTTGTTCGCGAGATAGGAAAGCGAGAGAGAGAGAGAGAGAGAGAGAGAGAGAGAGAGAGAGAGAGAGAGAGAGAGAGAGAGAGAGAGAGAGAGAGAGAGAGATTGTTCCAGTGCGAATCGCAAAGTGAGACACAGAGAGATACAAAAGGGTGAGCAGCGGCGGCAGCGGCGGCAGCAGCGGCAGCAGCGGTCGGTGAGGTTAGGATAGCGGGGATGTTGTCGGGGTGTATCACGTTACGGTCACACCTCCCCGCACACCGGAGAACGGGACAGAATTCAGAGAGGGCGCCGCGACCGCCGCGCGCCGTGTCAGCAGCGACCGCCGAGCGCGCAGCAAAACGACCCCTCAGAAACACGCTCCCGTTAAGTGGGCAGACGCATACAGGGGGGTTGGTTGGTGCGCGTTAGCAGGGCTGTGTGTGAGTCCTTACGTGTGCGCCTGCCGGCTATAGGCAGCCACGCAGCCCGCGCCGCACGCGTGTCGTGCGGGCTGGCCTACCCTGGCACTTGCAGGCGCTCGCCGCTCGGCAGGCAGGCAGATACGGGAAATTCGGATCGAGTTACGGCAAAGTCACAGTAGCACCATAATACAAAAAAAAAAAAACCCCAAAAAATTGCTGGCCACGCAGAAAAATACACCAACCCTGTACGGTCCTTGGTGCACTGGCCTGGCCAGCAAGCGAGAGAGCATTGTAAGAAGCACGACTGTTAGGGGGTAGGAGGGGGCACCGGGGGGGGGGGGGGGGGGGACGGGAAGTGGAGGGAGAACGAAAAGAAGACAAGAAAAAGATATGGAGGGCAAGAAAAAAATTTGGGGCGTAAGTAGTTCTACACCCACCCCCCTCCCCGTCCCTCTCCCTTGCCCCGGCTAATGCCGGGAAGATGACAGACCAATAGCGTTACCCACCACAGCCCCCCCCCCCCCCCCCCCTCGGTATCCCGCCGTGCGGTTTGCTTGTATCGTGCTCCCTTTTGTTCTGCGCCCGTGGCTGGCATGCTTTTTTTTTCCTCCCTAGTCTCCGTCCTTTTCATCCATTTTTCCGTCCGTCTTTCTCTGCCACCCCCCCCCCCCTCACTCTCTCTCACTCTTGCTCTTCGCGGTGGGGACTTGATGGGACCCCCGGTCTTTCCCCATTGTTCCTGGCGACAGTGTCATGCTCACTTGAGCGGGCCGGTCTGTGTCTGTGTGTGTGTGTGTGTGTGTGTGTGTGTGAGGGGGCGGAGGGGGCCAATGAGCGCAGTCCATGAATCCTTCACGCTGATCCCTCCAGCAGGCCCACATACGTCCCTGTACAGTTTTCCTCGTCCACCTGAAAAGAATAGTGCGGAACCTATGAAGGACAGCAATCGTGTGTGTGTGTGTGTGTGTGTGTGTGTAGCAAAAAAAAATTTCAGAAACATTTCGTTTAAAAAAAATCCACAGAGCATCGCCATAAAATCGTTCAGTGACACAATTTTTGTTTTCAATGCGAAAAGACATTAATACTGCAGAACGAGAATGGATGGAATATTAGGGATGACTTCAAAAGGATAAACATGAAAAAAAAAGTCTGGTGAAAATGAAGAAATCCTATGCGCCGCAGAGAGGACGAAGGCACGACGACCGTTCACACGCCATGATTCCCTCATCAGTCCTCTCCTTCTTCCACTCTCTCTCTCTCTCTCTCTCTCTCTCTCTCTCTCTCTCTCTCTCTCTCTCTCTCTCTCTCTCTCTCTCTCTCTCTCTCTCCCACGCCCCCCTTAAGCTGAAATTAAACTTGAGAGACGCGGAAATTCGGAGCCCTCCTCGCGTCCAGAACGTTACAGCAGGCGGTGGCTGTCCCGCTAATTCGAATATGGCCACGGCTGGAAGCCGAAGAAGTGCCCCAAGCCCCCAGCCGCCCCCAGCCGCCCCCAGATGCCCCCAGCCACCCCCGGGTGCCCGCCGCGGGTTCAAATACTAGACGGATCGAGTACTTTTGGCCGCCGTCGAAATGTGTGCGGCTTGGCAACGTGCAGCAGCAGCAGCAGCAGCAGCAGCAGCAGCAGCAGCGGCAGCAGCAGCAGCATCAGCATCAGCAGCAGCAGCATCAGCATCAGCAGCAGCGGCAGCAGCAGCAGCATCAGCAGCAGCAGCAGCAGCGGCGCCAAGGGTGGTACACTCTCAAAAATGAATGCACGATTTAAGCATTAAATGCTTGAAGTCAAGCACATTTCATGCTTGAAACGCCAAAAATCCCATACGGATATTATGCCTGATTGAAGCATATTATGCTTGATTGAGGGATACCATATACTACCCCCAAGAATACAATATGTGCCTCAAGCATCAAATGCTGGTGCCAAGCATACAGACGGTTGATGTACGCAGATGATTCTTGTATCAACCAAATCTCACAAGCACAAGAATACAAGATTCGCATCAAAATCGCTTTGAATCAAGCAAACATTTTTGAGAGTGTATGGGCGGTCCTTCAGGGCGGGGCGAGGCGGGGCAGCAATCAGGATATAGGCGTGCGCCCTCAGGGCGGTGCATCCGAATGAATATGATTACACCCCCACCCCCTCCCCCTTCCCCCTCTCCACCCTCCCCCTTTCCCCCCAGGGGCGGTGCGCGTGCACTGCCCCAGGGGTGTTCCGGCAAATTGCTGATGCCGCTGCTGCTGCTGTTGGCCCCCTACTGTCCGACGTTGATGAAACGAGTACGTTATCAAAATTTTATCAATTTATATATACATATATACGCGCTAAGTATTAAAGCGGAAATTGAAAACAGGGCATTACCCCTCGCTATATCGTCCCGACTTTTTTTTTTTATCCAGCTCATTAAAAGGTCGTGAAACACGGCGATTTTTTTTTTCTTTAGCGAATTTGTCGTGTCCTGATCGCTACACGGCGACGAGCTGATCCGGTCCACACAGATACTCGTGCTGTGCTTTACG
>CM076257.1:8010762-8038262 GCA_038380765.1 Odontothrips loti | reverse complement strand
CGGGGGCCGAGATCCCCGATACGATATTATCGGGGGGCTGTGATCTGTCTTACGACACGCGGAAAGCGGTTAACACCCCCCCCCCTCCCTCTTCCCCCATCCGGTGGTCGCTTTTTAGGCGCCCCTTGTGGATTAAAGGGATGGGTTTCAGCAGCAAGCCGCCCCCGCAGCTCACCCCAGGTGTCCCCCCTCCCCCCCAACTCTACTCCCCCCCCCCCTTCCTCCCCTTCTACTCGTCGCGCGCTCCTCCCAAGTCCTTTACGCTCAAAGTTTTCTCATTTCTGTTCTGCGGTGGGAAGTGTGAAGTAGTGTCCTCGTGTTTCAATCGGCCCGCCCGCCCCCCCCCCCCCCTGCTGATTCAGGGCGACCCCCCCCCCCCCCCCCGTAGGGCCTAAGGGGGGGCTGTGAGGCCCCCGGGGAGGCAAAGGGGGTCAGACTGACATGCCTGCATGAAGGAAGCCCGCCAGACTTTCACTAGGGACTCAGCTCCTCTCAAAGGACCCTCCCGCTGCCGAAGTTTAAAATGGAAACGTTTCATCGACTTGGGTTTTAAAAAAAAATTACATATTTCATTCATGCGGGATCGCCCTATACATCGTGGTTGGTGGTGGTGGTGGTGGTGGTGGTGGTGGTGGTGGTGGTGGTGGTAGTGGTTGTGGTGGTAGTGGTGGTTGGTGAGAGGATCAAAACGGGATGAGGGGGGAAAGGAGAGGAGGGTGGTGGTGGGGGGGCTCGATTATAAATTAAGGAAGCGGGGTGGATGGAGGGGGATGGGGGGTGAATCCTTGTGGAACGCGACCCCCTCATGACTCATTGTTGCGCCCGAAGCGATGTGAAATTGAAGTAACAAGATATGAAGCCCTGATGAGCCCCGTCCCGCCTTGATTGCTGATAGGATCACCTCCCGCCACCCCCTTCCTCCGATGGTCCTCTCACAAAAGAACCCGCGCCAATTTTCCTGGCCGCCGCACCTAAGTCGGTTTCACAGCCAAATACGCCATGCCACGCCCCCTCGCCGCCTTGTGAGATAGGACAAAAGCCTGACAATCCGGCTGCTTGCCCGATGAAACTCGACTATAATTGACGTGTCCACTCTTCGTTTGTCTGTTGCAGGTTGGTGTCCGCCAGGGGTCGCGTACATCGCCGGCGAGCTCACACGGTTTGCAGCAGGAGTCGAGAGGACCAAGGTTTTAGAAGCTTGGTTTGGCCTGGTGTGTGTGGGGGGGGGGAGGGGGGGAGGGAAGGGGGGAGTAGGGGCACTCACAAGGGGCTCAGCGTTTGGCCTCGAGCCAAGTATGGCCTTCCCCCCCCCCCCCCACTCTTCCTCCTCCTCCGTTTCCGCTAGAAAAGGATAGCAAATGGGCGTAGCTTGAGAAAGCGACGGAGACAGCGATCCCCCACGACGGTCCCCGGCTGAATTGGATGAGTAACAAGAAGGAGGAGGGGGGGGCAGAACAGGGGGGGGGGGCGTTCGTTTGAGGCATGTTGGTACAACCGCGGGGACGCCCAATTAGGACCAAAGGGAAAGAAACTTTCCGATACGTTTTCCTCGTCGCTGACACGGCCCACCGGCTCTCTCGCACCCCTCCCTCTGTCTCTCTCTTACACACGCGGCGTCCATTTGTGAACTGCTACTTGTATTATTGAGGACGGCAGTGGTGTCGGCCCGGCAAAACGAGTGGCCCGCATCCCTCTCTCTCTCTCTCTCTCTCTCTCTCTCTCTCTCTCTCTCTCTCTCTCTCTCTCTCTCTCTCTCTCTCTCTCTCTCTCTCTCTACTTCGGTCTACTTGGAGTCCGACCTGTCAGTGCGTGTGGGTGGCAGGCATAGGGGGGTAAAGAGGTGGGGGTTGCAGATTGAAACTCAGGGGAAGGGGGGTGGGGGGAGCCACAGCGCGCGCGTGGAGCGATTCTCTGGGGTGGACGGGGGGGGGGGGGATACCAGCGGAAAACGTGATTTCCTCCGGTCGAACAAGTGGACCCAAGTGAATTTCGCTCCGAGCCACAACGCTTCCGCGCTGTTGCGATGCGCACAAAGGTGAAGGGGAGAGAGGGAGAGAGAAAAAGAGAGAGGGGAGAGCGAGACAGCATGCGTGTGCCCTCATACTGTTAAAAACGTGTGCGTGATATATATATATATATATATATATATATATATATATATATATATATATTCAGTAAATTTTGTTGATATATATATATATATATATATATATCTCTTCCTGAACTGAATTGAGCGTGTTTGCCCGGGTTATATATTTGTGCCGTTATTTATCTGTGCGGCTCCTCGCCAGACGCAATTACAGCTTGGGTGTGTTGCTGTCCTTTTTCCTCCGACCACCCACAGCCTCTAGCTTCCTTGTTCTCGTCGTCGTCTTCATTTGCTAGGAAGAAAAACTGACGTCAAGTTAGTTTCTGTTCGGCAAAAGCGGGGCGGCGGCAGAGAGAGAGAGAGAGAGAGAGAGAGAGAGAGAGAGAGAGAGAGAGAGAGAGAGAGAGAGAGAGAGAGAGAGAGAGAGAGAGAGGATGGAGAGAGAGAGGGAGAGGGAGAGAGAGGGAGAGGGAGAGAGAGAGAGAGAGAGAGGATGGAGAGAGAGAGAGGGAGAGGGAGAGAGAGAGAGAGAGCAGGAGGGGGGGGGGCGAGAGAATAAGGCAGCACGACGTTTGTTGTGTCGTCTCGCGAAATTGTTTCCCGCGATGTCGACCTCATTTGTCGCTAACCTCACAAATCACGGCATCGGCAAACGGCCCTGAGAGAGAAGACGGCAGTCGAGACAGAATTGCTAGTTTTAGGTCTTGCCGCATAGGGGTTTCCGCAATGAGACTTGGAAACGCAAGTTGAACAACGAAAATACTTCCAGACGGGAAACTCCGTGAGTGCAGGTATGAGAAACTTAACGTTTCTAGTGAATTCGGAGGTCATTTCCCATTTCTGGCGCGGTACTTGTGCATCAATATTTCTCATACCTGCTCCCAAGAGATTCCGGTCTAAAGTGTCTTTTGTTCTTCAGGTTCCGCTTCTGGGCCGCGTTGGAAACTTTTATTGACAGGGCTGGCCAGGAATGGGTACTTCTGTTGGAACAGCAGCTGAATAATTGTTGTCACATGCACCGATTCCCATTATGCAGGTGCAGCTCAGAGCCAGCGCTGCCATGCTACCAAAGGGACTGACTCAGTGTCGAAAACATTCCCCCGAATACATTTCGCGCCGCGGTGCCCAGGGAGCCAGCGTGTCAGGCATAGGGGCTGCGGGGCCCACCTGCATCCCCCCCCCCCCCTTTCTCTCTCTCTCTCTCTCTCTCTCTCTCTCTCTCTCTCTCTCTCTCTCTCTCTCTCTCTCTCTCTCTCTCTCTCTGCACCGCCATTCACAACGGCACACCCCCATAGCGAACGCGTATAAACACTAAGCAGTAACCATTGTGTGTTTGGTGGCGCGCTCTATCAGAGAGACCATTCATATTTCGCGGCCCAAATGGGTTGTCTGCAAATAATGCGCGGCCAAACTAGAGACACTGCGATCCCAGATCCCCGCGGCACTCTTCAACTAACCCCCTTATTTCCAGAACTGTATTTTTTCATCTGTTTACTAGTAATATAAAGAAAAATTTTCGTGCGGTTCCCTCTTTAAGTAACTTGCTAAGTTTTCTTTTTTCCTGAATTCTTTTTTTTTTTTTTTTTTTTGCTGTCGCAGACGACGTTTTTCCTCCTTCTCTATGGGGTCGGGGGTCAAATCTTTGAGCGTGCTGTGTCGGGGTGGCCTCACCACAGGCCGGACGGCGGGACCTGTTTGATGCTTTATTCAGTGAGAGAGGAAGGGAGAGAGGGAAGGGCGAGAGGTGGAGCGGGTGACAGATGGAGAGAGACAGAGAGAGAGAGAGCCTCTGTGATCATCACGGACACACCGACTCACTCCGTGTGACACCGCGGGGATGAGAAATATATACGCATACTGTTCATATTTTGTTCAAATATCAAGCACCTCGCATATTTTCATATGAATGATGATTTTCATATGAATGTAGTACATATATTTTTACGTTAAAAGAAATTTATCTATGATAAACAAAAGAAATCACTCACTAGTTGCAAGTTTACGTTTCACGCCCCTAAATCACAAAAAAAAAAAACAAAAAAAAAACACCTTCAACCCAGAGAGTTCACAAAATAAAGATTTTTTAAATTATTTTTTTTTAAATTTTTAGTTAACAATTTTATTTCAGAATTCACACAAAGGCGAACACCAAAACACTCAAAGTACCCGACTCGCCTTTCTCTGAACAGCAATACTACACCGGCTACAGTCTTGGCTGTGAAGCTACAGTACCGGCTGCGGCCCCGTGCCGTGCTGCCGACCGCAGGCACCGCAGGCCGAGCTGGACTCATCCATACTTGATGTGTGAGGAGCTGCCGGCGGCCGGCACGGCTCGTCAGCAAACTACTTTGACGTGTGGCGAATCAGAACCAATAATGCACGTGAGGCCCCCGACCTACACGGCTCCGCTCCGGTGTGTCGTGTCCACGGAATTTTCGCGTGTAGTTTTTTTTTTTTTTTTTTTTTTTTTTTTTTGTTAACGTGGAAAACTGGGGTTGTTTCGTAAAATGACGAAAACAAACGGGAAACAAAATCGGTATGAGAATGTTATTTGGCCCGCGCGGAAAATGACCGGCCATCCTTAGCATCCATCCCGAAGCCCCGCGCAGCTTGACCAGCCGCAAATGCTCTCCGCGCGACCCGAACTCTCCATCATGGAGCGGCACCAACATCACGCACACGCACACACGCACACACACACACACGCACACACACACAGAGCAACTCACGCCAAGCAGACAATGGTAATCCCGGTATACCGCTTGACAGATTTAGTGAGCGTGGCGCGGCAACGGGTGCGGGCGGGGGGGGGGGGGGGGGGGGGGGGAAATCGACGCCATTCCCCACTATAGCTCTGCTGAGGGTTGGGGTCGGGGGCGGCACGAATACATAACCCCAGCATATGCGTGCAACTTCCGGAGTTTCAGCCAAAAACTAGAACATCTGAAACCGTTTGAAACACTTCCACTTAAAATTCCGGATGAAAGCACAGGGAATGCCATACTATTGCACAGCGAAATTTCGAAATGCGAAAAGTAAAAAATGGTGGTGTTTTGTGGCCCAGTTGGTCTATGGAACAACCCCTGTGCACATCGTATCCACATGAAAATGGTGTCTGATGGCCCTCATATAAACCAGCTGTGAACCAGCTGCGTTGAGGAGTCACCTCCCCTAACCTATCGTTGCCTGGAAACGGCAGTCAAGATATCGAAACTGATATCGAAACTGATATCGAAACTGGATTTGATGGCCGGGACACTCCTATGAGAGGCCAAACGAATGTTCAAGCCGTTCCCAGGACTCATTAGCAACAAGAAATAAAAACTCAACAAAATTTACTGAATGTTCAAAAATTTCCCTACGATTCTTCCGAAAAAAAAAATCACGAAAAAATAATTCAATGAATTCAAAATGACAAACGTTACGTCAACCCCAAAAAAATTGAAAATTATGTATACAGTCACTCGTAGCAGCAACATCTGGCCATCTAGCCATCGAGCGTGGCGCCAGGGGAATGATAAGATATAAACGTGGACGTCCCTTACGGACGCCCCCTCAGCTTTCCGATCGATAAGGGCCGTGATTGCATTATCATCTGCAGAGAGGTGCCTGCTGCTGCCGCTGTTGCCGCTGCTGCTGATGCTGCTGCTGCTGCTGCTGCTGCTGCTGCTGCCGCTGCTGCTGATGCTGCTGCTGCTGCCACTGCTGCTGCTGCTGCTGCCGCTGCTGCCGCTGCTGCCGCTGCTGCCGCCACGGTTGTTTGCAGTCAAGTGGGACGGGACGGGGCTGCCGGCGGCTGCAGGGGTGGTGTGCTGCAGTGGGGTTGGCAGGCGTGCCGCGGCTGCCTCCTCCCCAGCAGCAGCAGCAGCGGTGGTCAGCCGCGAGATGTTGGCCGCACTGCAAGCGCGGTGCTGCCAACGACACATTCCGCACATCCCGCCATAAAATAATACAAATAAAAAATCACGCAAGGGAAAATTTTTGTTGTTTGGTTGCTGCAACTAATAACAATGCGCGTGTCTGTCTGTCTGTCTCTGTCTCTCTCTCTCTCTCTCTCTCTCTCTCTCTCTCTCTCTCTCTCTCTCTCTCTCTCTCTCTCTCTCTCTCTCTCGGGCACCGCAACTTGTGGGAGGCAAAGGTGTGAACGGAACAAGAGCCCCCCCCTCCCCCGCGCCCCCCTGTTGCGCGTGGTTGCCCATCCCCCCCCCCCCCCCCCGCCTCCTTTGGCTTCCCCGCATAACTCGGCTACACGGTATAGTGTATCAACTCACCACCCCCAACCCCTCCACGGGAGGCGTGTTCGACGAACTCAATGCAAAACATACTGAGCGTGTGTGTGTGTGTGTGGGGGGGGGGGGGGGGGGGCAAAGCCGGTACCCGGGGGCGACTTCCACACGTACAGGTGTGGAAATGAATGTAACGATTCTATTCACTCAGGTGACGCCAATTTCACAATGCACGCATACACTATAAAATCAAGACAAATCTCTTTTGAAATGTTGCGTATTTATAAAGATTTCAGATTATTTTCATTATTTTTTTTGCTGCTGTAGCGTCGGCGCGGTTGCTGTGGCTGCGGGGCAGGGGTTTTGTCGGCTGGGGTGCGGAGAGAGAGGGTTGGGGGGGGGGGGGGGCATCCCGATCGTGAACATGGACACCGTGTTGATGGCAGGCGGGGGGGGGAGGGCGTCATCACACTCAGCATGTCGCACGCACGCACGCACACACACACACACAAACACACACACGACTTATGCACAGACACGTGTACCCGACACATGCAGCAGCGGTGTCCGCGTGTGCACACACACACACACACACACACACACACACACACACACACACACGGACAGACATTTCGTCAATTTACCGTACGCGGCGAGTTTCGCGGGTTCAAATATTGGTGGCGGAGGCGGGTAACCTCTTTAATGTTTCTCTAAAACGTGGTGTGTAGTGAAAATCATGTCCTCTCTCCCTCTCTCTCTCTCTCTGTCTCTGTCTCTCTCCCAGTACTGCTGAGAGTGCACACTGCGCACTCAGTACAAACTTCTTTACAGTGGAGGGTGGAGGGAGTGTCCCCGACACACACACACACACACACACACACACACACACACACACACACACGGCGCTGAAGGCGTCCTTAATTGCTGATAGCAAACTCAAATGTAACCTGCCTCGGCCGGCTGGCTAACAGGTCACGCGTCGTGCAGCTAGTTGTTAACACAAACACACACACACACACACACACGTGCAGTGTCAAGTGAGGAGGAACAAGGTCCGGCAGGGGGGTGTAAGTAGGGGGAGGATTTGTAAGGCGCTGGCCAAACATACGGCTCCCTATGAGGAACAAATGACTGATTATACAATTCAGTTAGTTTTTGAAATTATTTTCGAGACGTTTTTTTCTTTTCCAAAATTCGGAGATGGATATTCCTTCTTTTTTTTTTTAGAAATCAACGACTGGGGAGGGTCAAACGCAGCGGGCCTTGCTGATGCGAATGCTTCCCCTCCCCTCCCGGTTGGGTGCTCTTTCTCTCTCACTCTCTCGTTCTTTCTCTCTCGCTCGCACGCCCTGGCAGCAGGACCCCCACGTTATGTGTAGCTTTATGAAGCGGAAGAAAGGAATCCAAAGAGCCTCTGCAAGGGAGTATATACCGCTTCTCTTGCGGGCAGGAGAGACGAGGGGGTGGGGGTGAGATATGAGAGAGCCGGAGGGGGAGGGGGGGGAAGGGTTGTGACAACAGTTACGCCCCTCCAGGAGTAACGCCCGCCATGACGTCACAGCATGAGTCAGCGGCACGGTGCCCACCCTGTCCATCAATACGGGTTTCCAATGACACTTGGAAACGGAAGCTAAAGAACGATTACTCGACCAGACCGCCAACTCTCGAGGGCAGGTATGAGAAACTTGAATGGCGTTCCGGGCGAATAGGGTATTCCGGAGTAGAGCTTGACCGGAAACGAGAAGCCGACAAGAATCACAAAAGCGGATACGGAAATCTACTGTATGAAAAGTTACGCAGCACGTGCCACGCCGTCAGCCACGAGCCGACTCGAAAATTTGGAGGCTTAGCTCTCGCTGACGATATGTCACTACCATTTGGTAGGGTCAGACAGCACCGGAACTAGTCCGCGCGGCCTGTGGATGCACATCCCCGGGCCGCGCGGTTCAAGTCTGCGCTGTCTGACCCTATCAAATTGTCGTGACATACAGTATCGTCAGCGAGAGCTAAGCCTTCAAATTTTTGACGCTGCGCGCGGCACGTGCTGCGTAACGTTTCATACCGTGGACTTCCGTATCCGCTTTTGTGATTCTTGTCGTCTTCTCGTTTCCGGTCAAGCTCTACTCCGGAATACCCTATTCTTGGGGTGAGTTCCCATAGGCCCGGCCCTTGTACGTCGATATTTCTCATACCTGCCCTCGAGAGTTTCCGGTCTCGAAGGGTTTTTGTTTTTCAGCTTCCGCTTTTGAGCCTCGCTGGAAACCCTATCACGGACATCTCCGGAGGCAGCCCAGTCCACACCCCGCGCTCGAGCGCCACAGCGGTGCCCGGCGGTAGGGTATCCCGAGCACATCCCGACGCGCTCAGCGGGATGTCCTTGTCCATCTAGTCCGCTTTTTAGACTCCCGGGGAGCACGTCCTTCGCCCCTTTTCTTACTTCCACTTCGGTCTCCTCCGGAACACTCTATTCCGGAGCACTTCTTTCCCGCGCCGTCCGACAATTCATTCCCTAGTTGCGTTCCGGGGCGAGCGGCGGCGGCAGCAAGAGTTTCAGCCAGATGAGCTCTCCGGCGGGACAGCGGCGCTGGCAGCGTTCGACGCCAGCAGCGGCAGCAGCGGCGGCGGCGACGGCGCCGTCAAATTTGACAGGAGCAAAAATTGTATTTACGCGAACGGCGCGACCGACCAGGCCAGGCCGGCCTAGGGCGGGGCGGGGCGGGGCGGGGCGGGGCGGGGCGGGGCGGGGCGGGACGGGGCGGGGCGGGGCGGGACGGGGCGGGGCGGGGCGGGGCGGGGCGGGGCCCAGCTGGGATACGTCCCCGTCCCCGGCAGGCCCTCCGGGCCCTCCCAACTGCCGGAGAGAGCGGGGCAGAGCAGGGCAGGGCGGGAAGCCTGAAGTATGATGACAAACGATGCCTCTGACGACCCCGTTGTCATATTCTGTCGCTGTCTGCCCCCCCCCCCCCCCACTCCCCCAACCCCACCACCCCGGCCAGTCTCCGTGTTTGTGCCGCTCCGGTGCGCCCTCTGCCGGCGGGAGATCGCGAAAAATATCCCCCGGAAACGAATAGGGAGGCCAGTGAGCACCCGGAGCCAAAAGGAAAAAAAAATAACGGGGGTTTCCCGCCGCGCGCGCCAGGGCGCTCAAAACCGGAAGTAAGGAAAACGAACACAAATAATAATAAAAAAAAATGCTGCGAGCGAACGGATACAACTTGTATGAGAAATATGGCGCTGCGTCATGTGACTTGCGGCCGGCCCCCGCTCGGCCACGTGGTCTGCTGTGCACTGGTGGCACTGGCCGCGGGCGCCTCGCTGCTCATGAGAAAATATTGCGCTCATTCCAGCAATGTGTGACGCGGCCACCACCAGTGCGGGCGGGCGGGAGAGAGACGGGGGCGGGCGGGTTAAAGCGGTGACGTGTCATACGGGGAGGAGAGAGACAGAGAGGGGGGGGGGGGTAAACGGAATAAGAGAAGAGGAGGGCATATGGCAGCGTTTTCGTCGGTTAATGGTCTTCCAGCGAAATGCGCTGAAAGATGCAGAATAGAGGACCCCAAAGAGGGAGAGACGGTGCATAGAGCCACAACACTGTAAAAAATAAATATTTTAAAAAAAAAACTGCGCATGCGCGGAGCGATTTTTCATACCGCACAACCCGCCGGCGCTTCCGCTCTGAAAGTACACAGCGTATATTTTGTGTTCCTCTTACTTCCGTTTCAGTCTCATCAGGAAACGCCTAGGTAGCACAGAGCGACACAAACACGTTGCCCTGTAAGGGCGCGGAGAGGAGGACTTCACGGGCGCGATATGATATTGGGGGGGGCAAAGCGTCGCCCTCGAGATTTAAGGGTAGTCGTTGGAGCCGCGGGGGTGGAGGGGCGGGGGAGGGGGAGGGGGTGCAGCAGAGTAGAGCGTCCGGGGGCTTCGCAACACCGACAGCCGCAGCAGTCATCCCCGGGGGGGGGGGGGGGGGGGGGGGATTGTCATGGTCTGCTACTGCCGCAACACGCTCTGTCTTTTTATTTTCCGGCAAACAGCAGCGCTCGCATTCTGCATACCCCTCTTCTTCTTCTTCTTCTTCTCCTCCTCCTCCTCCTCCTCCTCCCCTCTCGCTTGTGTGATATGCGTTTCCGCCCGCAAGGAGTGGTGTGTGTGTGTGTGTGTGTGTGTGTGTGTGCGGCTGGTTCTCATCCTGGTTCTCACCCCCGAAGCTTTCATCCCCCATTTCATATGTTATTGATGACGACTTCCCGAGCTGGCTGCTGCTGTATACAGCAGGAGGGTGAGGTGCGGGGCGGATGGGTGGGGAGAAGGGGAGTTGATAAAAGGGTGGTGAGAGGGGAAGGGGGGGGGGTCGCAAGCGCGCGCTGGTGGGCGTTGGTCATCCTCCAGGATGACGAGCTCTGCGGGGGGTGAGGGGAGGGGGGGGAGTTCCCATGGGACTGGTTGGACAAAGTGATGATGGCACGGCGCTCGGGGGATGTTACGGGAGAGGGAGAGAGACAGAGAGAGATTGAGTAAGGGACGGGTGATGGAAGGACCTCGGGGGTACGGCACGGCGCGAGGACACCGCTAAACAGGACGAGTGGGAAGAGGACAAATATTAGGCTAACCAAGAGCTTTTTTTCCCCAATTTTTTTTTTCATATTTTTTTCGCCGTTTAGAGGAACGAAATGATAATGTAGAGCATTTGACTGGAATGTGACCGCGCCATAGCCAGTGCGGCCCAACGACAGCAGCGCCCCCTCGCGGCAGGCCGTGTCGTCCCACCGCCTTCTCTGCCTCTGCCATGTTGCACACTTAGGTAGCTGACGTCGTACTTTGTGTTGTTAAGGTGCCGTCACTGACACGACACGAAGCACGCACACGCAGGCCCTCCCAGCTCCCCGGCCGTGTTGTAGAGGAACACACGCCTGCCTCGTCCTCTGTCCTTGTCGCACACCCGCGCGCCGCCTCCGGTCCTTTCTCCCCCCCCCCCCTCTCTCTCTCCCTCTTGATTGATTTCACAAACTCGGTACGTCGCAGCGAGCTCGCCCGGCAATACATCATGACGATAGAGGGGGGGAGAGGGAAGGTCGTCAACAAATTACGCCCTTCGCAGAACGCCAATAACACGAAGAAGAAAAAAAGAGGAAAGAGACAAAACTAATTCGTCATCAGGTCAAAGTGGCGGGTAGCCGGTGACCCGCATCTGAACGTATCTTGGAATGGTCGCCAAGGATGCAGAACGCCTTTCCTGCTCGCTTTACACTGCTGAGAACCAAGGAGCATTACTTTCCTTTTCACCGAAGGGTTGAAAGTGAGGTTCCCAGACATTTGTCTGGGAGGGTTCAGATCTCACTTGGCCCTAAAATTAAAGGAAAAGTATGGAAAAATATTTCTGATGCATCTGGCAAAAAGTTTGGCTCATGTTTGCAAGGGTATTGTCCATAAAAAAAAATTAGGACCCATTATTCACTCTGAATCTTTTGCTCTGACATGACTTTTCTTAAAAATACAAGGATGATCATGCAAAGAAACAAAAATAATTATAAATGGACAGCATTTATTGAACTACCATTACAACAAAGAAAATATTGGAACATGCCACATACTCAAGTGGGGTTTACTGCTAACATAACTCAATAGCAAATAACAATGTGCCGCAGCAAACTAACAGCTTTTGTCACACCCACGAAACTACAATTGATACAAGAACACAACACACCCACATACTTACTGCTACTAAAAACTCTGAGCAAAAAAATAAAATTGAAGAGGCTGCAAGCTAACGGCTATGTAAAGTACATAGCCCGTTTTTGCAGACAATACACATAAAGTCAGTTCATCTACAACAATATCAGACGGACATTTTAAAAAAATTGTACAAATAAAAAAAAAGTTAATTTCAAAGCCTTTTTACGCAAATGGGCAGCTACTGATCGGAAGTAGTCGGCTCTTGCAGGCACTCTCTCTCCTCATTCAGAGTAGCAGGACACGGGGCCCGGGACCAAAAGGGTGCCGTGCTCCCGGTAGGTCCGGTAAGCACAGTCCCCGCTGCAGACGCAGTTGCAGGGGTCCAGGGTGACACTCCCCCGCCGCCAGTGGCGCACCATGGACCAGGGGCCGTCGCCAGACGAGCAGTACAGCTTCATGGCCTTGTCGATGATGGCGGGGTCCGTCGGGACGAACGCCTTCTGCCGGACGGGCCGCTGGCGGGGGGACGACATCGGCGACGTCGGCGGCGGGCTGTCAGCGGGGTCCTCCTTGAGGTCCTCCTTGAGGTCCTGCTTGAGGTCCTGCTTGAGGTCCTGCTTGAGGTCCTGCTTGAGGTCCTGCTTGAGGTCCTGCTTGAGGTCCTGCTTGAGGTCCTGCTTGAGGTCCTGCTTGAGGTCCTGCTTGAGGTCCTGCTTGAGGTCCTGCTTGAGGTCCTGCTTGAGGTCCTGCTTGAGGTCCTGCTTGAGGTCCTGCTTGAGGTCCTGCTTGAGGTCCTGCTTGAGGTCCTGCTTGAGGTCCTGCTTGAGGTCCTGCTTGAGGTCCTGCTTAAGGTCCTGCTTAAGGTCCTGCTTGAGGTCCTGCTTGAGGTCCTGCTTGAGGTCCTGCTTGAGGTCCTGCTTAAGGTCCTGCTTAAGGTCCTGCTTAAGGTCCTGCTTGAGGTCCTGCTTGAGGTCCTGCTTGAGGTCCTGCTCAGCCTCACGCAGGTGCAGCTCCATGGCCAGGCCGCGCACGAACACGCACTCCGGGGCGAGCCGCTGCAGCCGCTGCAGGCACTGCTCCGCCAGCGGGCGCGACAGCTTCCCCGGGCACGCCTCCGCCGAGAGGAACATCATGACGTACGACACGTTGGCGTGCACCGAGCGCGGCCACAACACCAGCGCGTCGGCGCACAGGTCGAACGCCTGGTTGTCGCCCAGCTTGTACAGGTAGCGGCTGAGGCAGGTGAGCGTCAACGGCGTGCGGCGCGCGCGCACCGCGTTCCGCAGCAGCGTCAGCTTGCGGGGGTTGTCGTCCGGGAGCAGGTCGCCGTACAGGGCCTTCCACTGGCCCTCGCAGGGGTGCATGTCCTTGGCGCGGGACGCCGACAGTGTCGCGTCCATCAGCAGGCTCGACGGCGGCCTCGCGTCGCCGTCCGCACCACCAGCGTCCGTGGCCAGACCTGCGGACAGCAGACAACACCCGAGTTGACACGCCACACATCTCACAGCCGTGCACGCCGGCTGGCCTACCCCGCACTCGGCGGGCATGAGCGCCTGCGACTGCTGGGGTAGGCAGCCCGGCCGGCACCCGTGCGCGCAGCGACGGCGGCGCTGCCTACCCCGCAGGCGCCAGTGTCCTCACGGCCCTCACCCAGGAAGCACGTCAGCTTGACCTGCGCCTTGATGGCCCAGACGGCCGACTTGCACGGCGGCTCCAGCGCCCCGTAGTCCGCCAACAGCTTGGCGGCGGGGACGTCCTCCAGGTTGCGGCGGTCGGCGAGGGCCTTCACCATCACGAAGGTGGCGTTCAGGACGTAGGCGAGGGCGGGCCGGTACGCCACCATTATGGGGCACGCGTCCTGCAACCAACCCCGGGTTCACGCACTACCTAAAACAAAAATCACCTGTTCCTATATTGAACTAAAAAAAGTTACAAAAAATAATCCAAATCTGACCAATTCCCATAGAGTTTTCGGGTTCAAATACTCCTAGAAGCGAAGCACACCGTAGTCCTGCACACTCACCTGCCCACTCGAGAAGCGCAGACGCCCCAGACACTTCGCCAGCAGGGCCTTGATCACCTCGATCGACCCCTGTCCCGTGTGCACCATCCTGGAACACGGGGTGCCGAACGGCAGGGTCGCGACAACAGCCTCGGCAGCACCGAACAGCACCGAGCCGTTGGCGCCGCTGGCGCCGTTGGCGCCGCTGGCCGCGTCAGACAGACACAGGCAGCGGCGGCAGCAGCGGCAGACCAGTCCCGTGACACTAACAAACCGGGGCGGGCGGGGAGGAACTCATCCCCCTCATCCCCAGCCCGGCCCGGAGCTGCAGCTGCCCGGCCCCGGATGCCAGCGGATTATTAACAGCTGCGGAGCAGGGAGTGAACAGCTCGCGGCAGGCAGCGGCGGCGGCCGAGCAGGAGAAAACGGGAGATCAGCCATTATTCTTCACCGCGGCCACTCACAAGAGGCGGGCAGCGACTAGAGACACGAGAAGCACGGCGGTGCAACGGAAGTTAGCCTCCCAGACGGAAGTTGACAAAACGAAAGATGGCAAAAATACGGAATATGGCCAGGAAACAAACGGCAGTACGCAAGAAAAACAGGTTAACAAAAAAAAAACGGATAGTTAACAACCAAAACACGGGCAACAAATTTTTAGTCGAAATTTGTGGTCGGGTGCGTAGATAAACAGGCAGACTCGCGCGTATGGAAACATCAGCACCACACGCACGATAAAGAACAAAATATTTTGCAGAGCCCCACCCCGCCTGCGGGGGTTGTGGGGGCCCCTCGCCTGTGCTCATGTCCGAAACCGCCTTCAACTTTTTCCTTCTCTCCTCTCTCAGTCGCGCCAGGACAAATGTGACCGCCGAGGCCGGCGGGCAGCCCCGCCCGCCGCCGCCGCGTGAGGCCGCCAGGCACTTTTCATACACGCGCGCCAATCCTTTCGCTGCACAAATCCGAACTGCTCGGCCGCAAAACAAACTTCGGGCGCGAACAAAAACTTTCCCCTCCTTCTTCTTCTCCTCTATTTTTCCCCGCTCCTGTCTCGCTCGCACCCCCCACCCCCTACCGGGCCTGCAACTTTTGATGGAAAGCATGGCGGGGGTGGTGGTCGAGGGGTGGCGGCCAGTGTGTCGGGGCGAGTCGGGAGTCCGGATTATGAGAAACATGGCGGAGCGTGCCGCGCTGCCGCCGGGCAGAGAACACAGCGGCAGACCGGGCACAACAACCAAACCTGTCGGAGATGGGCATTCCCAATGAGGAGGCCACCCACAAAACGGAAGCAGAGAACAACCACCTGCAAAGATGGCGGAAACAGCCTTATCGAAACTAACCCCCTCCACCCCCCTCCAAATCCCTCCCTGTCAAACAGAAGGTTTTGTCATGTTCGAACTAAGTTCGCTTTAGCGTGAAGAGGGGTTGAGGGAGGGAGGTTCCACCCTCCCCACACCCCGCAGCCCCAGCCCCGCCGCTGCAGCCATGCCTGGCCATGCCAGCTCTGGTCCAGGGACCACCAGAGACCGCCCGCCGTCCGCTCCACAGGCCTAGCTTCGGCTTCTCCGCGTGCCAACAAACGTCCAAGATTCTCACAGACATAACTTTCAAAGCATCGGGCAGCCGCCATTTCTCAGTGACTATGAATCGGCGCCGGCGGTTCTGCCTTCAAATTGGGCCCCGTCGTCTTGCACGGTGAGAGAGAGGGGGACACAGCGCGGGGCGCGGGGTGGGAAGGAGAGGGAGGGAGGGATGTATTGCATTACTTGTTGACTGCGCAAATATGGCGCTATATCCGTATTTACAGTCGCGCGGGTCCTGAGAGAGGGAGTCTTCATTGTTTAGACTGCGATTCATTAACCGGAGTGCAGCCGAGCCCCCGGGGCCATTCATTCATTCATTCATTCATTCATTCATTCGCCAAACAAAAACACGACCCTGCCGCGGAGCCGTCCCTGCGGGGGGTCCTCCTCACCTCGTGACGCGCACCAGGTCCCGGACGACGGCGTCCCAGGCCGACGGCGCCAAGGCCACCAGGTCCTCCAGCTTCTCGTCGAGGACGCCGTCGAAGGTGGCCGCCGTGGTCCACACCAGCGGGCACTGCAGGTTGCGGAGGCTGGCCTGCGCCCGGATGCGGCCCAGCCACGAGGCCCGGCTCTCAATCATCTGGAGGCGAAAGAGAAGTCGATAAAAAACGAATCTTGATAACAAAAAAAAAAAAAAAAAAAAACTTCATTTTTTAAAAATTGAGAAAAAAAAACTTACTCACAAAAAAAAATTAGTTAAAAAAATAAAAACGGAACTTGGTTTAAAAAAAAACGGAAGTTACCATCAAAAAGAAAAAAACCGGAAGGTCATTTAAAACTGCAGTTGAAGAGCAAAATGTTGGACTCCCAGAGCGGAAGTTGGCCGAGAAAACCGGGGCGAAACGTTGAGGAAACACTATTTGCTGATTCGCAAGAGCGCAGCGCGCGCTCTTGTCCGAAACAGACCGGTACCGCCGTTCTCCACACTTCCAGGTTTCACTTAGCAGCCCGCTAGACAGACAAGAGGTTGGGGGGGGGGGAGGCTCAGGGACGGGCTCGCCGGGGCCCCCTGGGAGAGCCCCCGGACAGGGCTTGGTCAGGGGCTCCCACTGCACACCTAATAGACGGAAACAATTAAGGAATGGCGGGCTTTTCTATCTCTCGCTGGGCTGGGATCCCGGGCGCTGCCGGGGGCCGACACTGGGTCGGTGCCGGCACTGGAGTAAGGCCGGCGGTGCTTGTGGCCACACAGCCTCCCCCACCCCACCATAGGCGTTTCCAACCGGCGCCCCAAAACGGAAGTCGAAACGAAAGAGAAGAAGGACGAAAAAAAATCATCGCCTCAGTAAATTCAGAGTCTTTGGAGACGTCTGAAAAATGCGTTGGTCACACACGCGCGCGCGCGCGCGGGTATATATAGTCGCTCTGGTTCAAAATTTGCGACATGACAGCATTTAACATGCCCCCTCTTGTGAGTGGCGCGAGCAAGTGCTCTCCACCCCCACCCCTCCACGCAGCTGCAAATTAAAGCCCGCCCCCTTCCCCCCAGCAACCCCTTCTCCCCCACGTACTTGCTACTTAAGCTCTCCGGTTGCTCCGGCATTTATGTCCAGGCTGTTCCACTCCCCCCCCCCCCCCCGCAGAGACCTGGCCGCCAGCGCCCCCTTCCGTGTCCCCCGAGAACCGTATGCAGAGTGGGCCGGGCCGGGCCGGGCCAGGGAGCCCCCATCGGTAACATGACCCCAGTGGGAGAGGGAAGCACTGCCAAGACACGAAATTCGGGGAATCGCGAAATTTTTCGATTCAGCATATCGCATTTTTTTCGGCAGCTTCCCCAACATGACGCCACCAACGCCATCTGGCGGCGTCTTTTATGGACGGTCCCCCACTGTCATTGCCGACTGCGGCGGACGCGGTAGTATTGTTGGGGCGTTGAGACTGGCGGGGTGGGCGGGGGGAGGGGGCACCTGTTGAGGTGCGAAACACGAGGGGCGTTAGCATCGCTGCCAATCTCAAATTCATGCGAACGTCAGGTTTTCAGCAGGCCGTAAGGGGTAGACAGACATGCCAACAAGAGGCTTCCAATGCTACTTGAAAACGGAAGTTGTCTAATATCAAAAACTCTGTACCAGACTGGAAGCTCTCGCGGGCAGGTTGAGAGACTGGAATTATGTTTGGAGCGAATTTGGAGGTTATTTACCAAACTGGACGCGGCCCTTGAGCGTCAAGATTTCTCATACCTACGAGAGAGAGAGAGAGAGAGAGAGAGAGAGAGAGAGAGAGAGAGAGAGAGAGAGTGAGAGTGTGTGTGTGTGTGTGTGTGTGTGTGTGTGTGTGTGTTTGTTCCCGATCTGGGAGTGTTCTGTTTGGTTCTGTTCTACAGCTTCTCTGAGCCTAATTTGAAATGTCGTGTTCGTGCAACGTGATAACGTCTCGGGGTTCTACTTGCATCGTCGTCGGGATCCTGCGGCCGTCTGCTGCGGGGACGTCCTCGGCGTCCCGGAGGTGTCCCCGACGACGTCGCGTAGGCCCGCGGGTGGAGGTGGAGGTGGAGGTAGTGGTGGTGGTGGCGCCAGGCCTGGCCACGCCCTCGCACCAGGGTGACAAGAGATCCCGTCACGTTCGGTCTCTTGTTGTTGTCGGTGGTGGTGGTGATGACGTATCTGGGCTGATTCGCTAGGTCCGGCACGCCGCCCGCACCCCTAGGACCACGGAGCCGCTAGGCCACAAGCTCGCACGCACGCTCGGACTCACGATCGTACTCACGCTCGGGTACACGCTCGGGCACACGCTCGTATGCTCGTACTCACGCTCGGGTACACGCTCGGGCACACGCTCGTACGCACGTACCCACGCTCGCACACGCCCACCGCTCGCGACACTTCACTGCAGACTGCCCTCGGCAGCACCACAACAAACACTGCCCATGCGTCCAGTCCCGACCAGAGCGTGGACGCGTCACCGCCACCGAGCTGAGAACTGAACTGATCCAGCGAACACTGCTGACAGACGCAGGCACCGGCCCGCGCAGCCCGCAGCCCGCCGCCTGCTGACTCGGCGCGGGGCGGGGCGGGGGAGGGGAGGGGGCAGCAGGGGCCATCGGGCACAGGCACGCAAACAGGAACTCGTACTCGACTCGACTCAACTCGATGCCACCAGACGCCACAGGGTACAGGGTTGCGACAGGGTGACTCTGTGACGCTCTGTGACCTTCGAGGGGAATACGCCAGCCTCACACATTGCCCCCTCCCCTCCCCCCCGGTAGAAGACATTCCAAGAGCCAACTGGATGCGTGTCACGCCGCGAGTATGCGCAGGCGCCAAGAGGAGCCTTTATTTGTCGGGCAAACCACCGTTTTCGGCCCGGCAGACGCGGGTCGGCAACCCGGAGAACAAACGCCAGAATGTAGGCCATACACGTTTCCAATGAGACTTGGAAACGAAAGCTGAAGAACAAAAGTACTTCCGGACTGGAAACTCCGGACAGCAGGTATGAGAAACTCGAATGTCGTGTTGAGTGAATTGGATGGATATTTCCCATATTTGGCGCGGCTCTTGCGAGTCAATATTTCTCATACCTGCTCCCGAAAGTTTCCGGTATGGAAGTGTCTTTGCTCTTCAGCTTCCGCTTGTGAGCCGCGCTGGAAACCTCTTTACGCGCGACCAAGAAAAATCTAAGGAAGGCAAGTCTAGCTACGCGCCTGGTGTCCCGGAGGGCGCGGAAAACTGGCTCCGAATTTAAAAGGAGATGCCGCGGCGTGTGGCGGGGAGGGGAGGGGAAATGAAGCTATTGGGCTGATCCCCCCCCCCCCCCCCCCTCCCACCAACCCCCTCTCGATAGACGCTGATGCGCGGGCATTGTTGGAGCGAAAACGCGGTGGGGCTCACCGATCCGTGCGAGCCATCGGCAACTCCGTCTCCCCCCCCCCTCCCCCTCCCCGCCTATCGCCTTGAAACGGAAAGGAAGTCTTTCGTTCTGATTGGCTGTTTCTGTTTCCTGCGGGCTGCCAACCTGACGCAATGAGTGAACCGTGTGCCGTGTCCCTGCCAAGTGCTGCCAACTGGACGGGTGGTGGTGGTACCACCACGTGGTCAACAAAGGCGTTGCGGAGCGCGGGTCAGAGCAGGAAATAGAGGTTTCCAGCGAGGCTCAGAAGCGGAAGCTGAAGAACAAAACTCCTTCCAGGCTGGAGACCCTCCAGAGAGCCGGTATGAATATGGGAAACTGACCTCCAAAATTCACCCAAAACGCAAGTTTCTCATACCTGCCCTCGAGAGTTTCCGGTCTGGAAGAGAGTTTCTGTTCTTCAGTTTCCGTTTCCAAGTCTCCTTGGAAAACCTGTATTATGAGAAACTCGGGCGGCGTTTTCGGCGGAGGTGTTGTTCGCCGTCGTGTAGTCTCTATCGTGTTGCTGTCGTTGGCAGGAGCGACGCGCGTGTGTGACGTCACCACGGGCCGTCTGCGACTGAGTGAGGGCTCGTGTTCCACCCCGCTGCCCCCTCCCCCTCCCTCCCTCCCCTGTGACTGCGATGGCGTCATGGTTCTACCCTGATGCGCTACAGGTGTGATTCGTGTTTGCGTTGTTCATTAGAGCCTGTTACACCCACACACACACACACACACATACAGACGTGCTGCTATTTCTGCGGTATTGTCCACGCGTCGCGTCCAGACAGCAGCATCCCCCGACAATAACATTCCATGACAGCTCTCCGCTCACGCCGTTGTGTTCGGCTCTGAGCTCCAGCGCGGGAGGGTTGGTGCCCCCGGACTGTCACGTGACTAGTGGGTCACGGGTCTCTCTCTCTCTCACACACACACACACACACACACACACACGTCGTCGCCGCTCAGTTTCTCATCCAATCGAGGTTTGTGGCGGCGGCGATGGCCCCCGGTGGTGAGGTGGTGGTGTCCCCGGGGGGCGCCGCGCTTGGCATCGGCTCCGGGGCTCCGGGGCGCCGAGGTGCCAAGGTGGGGTTCCCTTTGGGGAGGATCGGCCCTCAGACCGAGCAGCGAGGAAGCTATAAACTTAAATGTAGTACTTTGTCTCTTCGAGCTCTTCGAGGAGGTGCGATAGAAGAACCGTTTGCCGGCCTCGTGCCCTGCCGCCGCCCCCTGTTCCCCGCTACAGTGTTGTGTGTGTTGGTTCGCGGTTTCCTCCTCCCATCCCATTCCAGTCTTACTCTAGGTCTCGCATCTTAAATGTAATGGCAACAAGCCTTTTATTGGTCGATGACCGTGGCGTAGGGGGCGCGGCCCGCTCCCTATGACGTGCACGACACAAGGCGGTGCCCGGCGGTGCCCGGGTGCAGCCTGCATCCCCCGCCCCGCCACATCAGCATGCAGCAGGCTGGCAGCCGGCTGGCAGGGCTGGCGGCAGCGGCGACCAGTAACGAGTTTGTCGAAGGAGGAAAAGTTGTTGTTCAAAGAAAACACGGGCCAGGGGGGCGGCGGCGGGCGCGGTTCGCGTATCTGCCGCCGTGGCGGCGCTGCCGTCGCTATGTCCGCGAAATTAAACTTACCCGCGAGACCACAAATTGAAGCGACACCGCCGAAACTGTGTGCTCAACTAGCAAAGCAAAAAAAAAAAAAAAAAAAAAAAAAAAAAAAAAAAGGCGGTCATGTGAGTTTGTGCCATTATCGTCACGCTCTGGTTCTGTACTACCACTCGTATCGTCGTAATCGTAACCACTCCAGGGCATATGGCATATGGCCACCGTCACTCGAAACGATTTGTAGAAGTGGTTTCGTTTCCTGCCCTGCCCTTTGATTAAATTCCCACGAAACAGAGGGCAGCGGTGATAAGTTTAGGGTCCTGGTTCTACAAAAGTCGTTGTACAGGGGCGCGCTGCTGTGCTGCCGCTTGTGCTGCTTGTTGTCCAACTCTCAGTGGATAGTGGATCGGCCCCGCCAGCGGCGTACAGTATGGTACAGCCCCCCGCTCACCTCCCCCGTGGGGGCTAGTTGCCCTGCTAGCCGCTTTTGGATGGCATTGTGCAGTTTGTGCCAGGCCGTAAGGCGACCGGCTTTCACGGCAGACGTCAGAGAAGGCCTGTGCCGTGTCGAGCTGTGCGCTCCGGCTGCTAAACTCCGCAGTACTCCGGACACAAACCCGATTCCGGTAACCTCATTTGCAGGGATGCCACTTCCTCCCCGCCCAGACTGCCCTCCCCCTCCCCTCCCCCTCTCATCTCCTCTTCTTGCCTCGCACCAGATCCCTTGTTATCGCATTTTCTTCTGCGCCGCACATCCTAAACCCTCCCCTCCTGTTTTTTTCGCTCGCGTTCTCATTAGTGGTCTGGAGATGGCCTAGGTTAGTGTAGTCATTTGTGGCGAGGCTGCGGCGGTTGGCTCTCCTTTTGGGATGTATGAGAATTGCCGCGCTACGCTCGAGCGAACCGCGCGCCATCCCCTCTCGCGTACCTGTTTCCGTTTTCAACTTCCGTTTTTCCGGGCCTCTTTGAAATATGCTGCCGGGAACAGACCGTAGCAACTCTTGTGGCCATTTCCGGTTGCTTATTTGAGCTTGACTCTGCAGAACGGCACTACACCGCCACTAAAGTCACAGGTCTCTCATACGGTTTTCTAGGGACTTTTCGCTGCGGGAATGTTGTCGTTATAGAGAGCCGGTCGGTTTCAGCGTGGGAGTTCCTACGGCCTGCGCCAGGCTGGCGAGCACCAGAGGTGAAGAATGAAAAGAGTTTTGGAAATTGTGCGGAAAGTGGGTTTTATCCGGTGTCCACTCAGAGGCCGGTCTTGTTGCGGATGAACTCCCGGTTGACGGTGTCGCCCAGGTTGGCGTACACGCCGGCGTAGCCGGGAGAGCCGCAGCCAGCGCCCCAGGACACGACACCCGTCTGCAGCCCCAGCGCCGTCACCAGCGGCCCGCCCGAGTCGCCCTGCAACCAATCCTCAGCCTCAGAAAAATACCACTGGAAATCGGTCCAATAGGGTATTCCGGAGTACAGCTTGACCGGAAACAAGGAGAAGACAAGAATCGCAAAAGCGGATACGGAAATTGACGGTTTGGAAAGTTATGCAGCACGTGCCGCGCCGTAAGCCACGAGCCGACACAAAAATTTGGAGGCCCGGGCAAGTGCATCCTCAGGCCGCGCGGAGTAGTTTCGGCACCGTGATACCAAATGGTCGTGACACATCGTCAGCGAGAGCGAAGCCTCCAAATTTTTCGAGTCGGGCTCGTGGCTGACGGCTCGGCACGTACTGCGTAACTTCTCATACCGTGAACTTCCGTATCTGTGATTCTTGTCTTTTTCTTGTTTTCGGTCAAGCTCTACTCCGGAATACCCTATTTGATGTCAGTTTTTCTTTTTGGTCAAATCAATGTGTTTTTTTTGCGCATTTTATAAGGGAACGAATGTGTCACCTGGCACGAGTCCTTGCCGCTGACGCCGGCGCAGATCATGGAGTCGTCGACTATACGCCCCCTCGTGGAGTAGGAGATCCTGCAGGTTGGCCGGGGCACGTACGGCAACGTCACCGCATACAGGTCGTAAGGGCTTTCGTAGTCGCCGTACTGAGAGGGGGGGGGGAGATTTAGTTTGCCGCATTCCATTTGAGATCGGGGCTCGTTGTCCGGATCACAAAACCTGGGTCGCATGACCTTGACGCTTCACCTACCTCCAAGGTGCCCCAGCCGGTGACGGTCAGCATGTCCAGGGACTTGGGCTCCCAGCCGACGGGGACCATGCGGATGGGCTGTGCCGCCGCCGAGTACACGATGTCCTTGGCGACCTGGAGGAGCGCCACGTCGTACCGGTTTTCGTCGTACTCATACTGCGGGTGGAAGCCCCCCCACTGGACCTCGAGCACGGTGCCGCCCTCGTTGTTGAAAGTGGAACCGTACCGTACGGTCACGTAGTCCACACCATCAAGGCTGCGATATCAAGTAAAAAAGTTAAAATAAATCATCGAAAAAACATGCGAAAAACTTCACTGTAAATTTTTTTTAATATTTCAACGAGACTGTGATTGAAATTCTCCTGCCGTTTCCAAACAAATTTCGAAATTTTCCAAAAACTGGCACGCGATTTCGTGCCGATGAATCAAATATGACGCATTGAGTTTTGGTATTTTCAGAGAAAAAAAAGTTCGGAAAAATTCCCAACAGTTTGGGATCCGAATTTTCCTGACGTTTTCTTAAATGAAAACGTTTTGTCCGTTTTACGGCCATCTAGAAGAATTAATTCGCGAAAGTTTTTCAATAAATTATTTTCTTTCTTCTTTTTTCTTTTTAAAAATTCACACATGTTTCTTTTTACTTACTCGAACAAGCAGTGGGCCGCCGTGAGGACCCACCGCTGGTTGAGGATAGAGCCGCCGCAAAAGTGCTGCCAGAAGTACTGCATAGACACCTGGAGCAAAAGAGTGTTACGAGGGGGGTTTCACTCGGGATCTTCGTGTACAGAGTATTACGCGGTATTACACCGGTCTTACACTTGTATTAAAGATGCTTGGCACCCTATATTTTATCATTTTAGAGCATATTTTGTTATTTTTCGATATTACCTTGACGAGGGGGTATTCACTCGCGTAATACCCTGTACAGGGTGCCGTAATACCCGTAATACCACGTACCAAGTAATACCACGTAATACCCGTAATACGCGTAATACGTAATAGTCTGTACACCAAAGTCCAGAGTGAATACCCCCTCGTACCTTGATCAGGTGTACAGGGTATTACGCAAGTGAAAACCCCCTCGGGCCCTCGGGGTGTCACGAAGTGCTCGAGCCAACATCGTTAATCGGCACTGCAAATATAGTGGTCTTGGCTAATGTAAACGAGTTCCCTCTCACTATCACTCGTCAATCACTGTGAGTTTCGAGGGGCACAGCGAAACCCAATCGCACGTGATTCTTAATTAAACACTCGATCTGAACGGCCACGGCCACAATCCGCAGATAAGCCGGAGTGCTCTTCATAGATATCACACTGTGGACAAAAAGTGTCGTCCCTCCTCACCTGGTACGGGTACTGCTCGATGGTGGCGGGGTCGCCTCCCACGATCTGAGGGTCGACATCGCCGGCGTCCTGGAGCCGGGCGGGCCCGCAGTGAACGCCTGCACACACCACAAAATCATGTCCGAGTCGACTCGTCTCCCGCAGTCGTCGTCGAGCCTAAAATTTGGAGCTCCAGGATCAAAGTATTCGAACCGAGTGTCGTGTACGTTAACGAGGATACGCGGAAGATGTGAAAAACAGAAACCCTCAATGAACGTGAAATTTCCCCGCCCAGTGACTGAATCTGAACGTGAACCGCAATGACAACGTACCGACGAGCGCAGCAGAGACCAGCAGGCAGAGACGCAGCAACATGGCGGCTGACCGCGGTCCGTCGAGGGCGCTCGCTTTTTATTCGGAAGCGTCGCGATCGCTTATCGTACGTGTAGGCAGTTAGCGTACGTGAAGAGAGTGGCGCCGCGCAGCGGTCCCCCTCCATACTCTTTTTCTCTTTGTTCTTCTTTCTTCTACGCAACGTCGTGGTATTGTCGAGGCGCCTGCGAGGTAGGCAAACGCGACGCGGGTGTCGGGCGGGCTGCCTAGCCGCCGGGGGAGGACGGGCGGCTCACGACACGTGCCACGCAGCGCGCGCGCGCACACACACACACACACACACACACGCGCGCGCGCAGAGGCGATCGGTAACTCACTTAATTCCGAGAAGCAGCAGCAGTAGCGAGTGCCTCTCTCTTTCTTCAATCCCTTTTCCTCTCGCCGGCAGAGACAGGCAGGAGAGACAGAGAGAGAGAGAGAGAGAGAGAGAGAGAGAGAGAGAGAGAGAGAGAGAGAGAGAGACAGAGGGGGGAGAGAGAGAGAGAGAGAGAGAGAGAGAGACAGAGACAGAGAGAGAGAGAGAGAGAGACCGAGAGAGAGAGAGAGAGAGAGAGAGAGAGAGAGAGAGAGAGAGAGAGAGAGAGAGAGAGAGAGAGAGTCGCGCCGTCGCGCACACGTGACAAACCCTCGCCTCGCGCGGCGCCTCGCCCCCGCCCCTGCCGGGATCTGTTTCGCTGCCGGGCTTCAGCCCCGCTTCAGCCAAGGGCTGGTCTGGGCCGGGCTGGGCGTCTCGCGGCAAAGCGAGCAAAAGCGTGTCGCGTTTCTCTCTCCTGTCCTCGCTGTCTGGCTGGGGATAGGGGGGGAAGAGGGCTGCTGCTGCACGCCGTCGGCCGCTCCCGCGCTGCTGAGCATCCTCAGACAACAGGCCCTCCATGGCCTCCTGCACGACCGCGCGCACCGCAGCAGCAGCAGCAGCAGCAGCAGCAGCAGCAGCAGCAGCAGCAGCAGCAGCAGCGCATCGGTCGGCGGCGGTAGCCAACTTCTTGTGACTATATTATCGGCTGTTGTTTCCCGCCAAAGCAAACAATGGGAAGAAGAACGCGGCGGGGGGAGGGGGGCGGGCTGGGAAAGCAGTGTGGAACTCGGAGCGAGAGGTAATTTCGACGGGTTCGGCGTGGGCCTCTGCCAGGGCTGTGCCAGGGCTGTGCTGTGCCGTCTGCTGTTGGGATGGATGGATACTCCTGCTGGATTGAGGGAGGGAAGGAGAGGATCAGAGGGGCAGAGCTCTGTGCAGCGCGCTGCGGGCAGAGACCGGGCCTCTTTGTGGTGCTTGCAGAGCACCAGGAGGGAGAATTGGTTTCACCCGGACGACGGCACGGCAGCCAGTGGCACCGCAGCCGCCCAGCTGTAGTGCCGCGGCAGAGCGCTCCCCACGTCTGTTGGCGGTTTGACGCCGAAACATTGTGATGAAAATCGCGGCATATTTTCCCGACGGCTGGAAACGGAGGTCCGGTCGGTAGCGTTGAATAATAGGGGATTCCGGCCGGGCACATCGGCGCTTTGTGCAGGCCCCTCTGTAATGGGCGGGGCGTATGTGTCGTGATTGGCCAGTCAAGGGCCAATTAGTGGAGCGGTCCGCGCTCGGCGGCCCGAGTTTTATTCTCCCGTTCGGAATACTAATAGCCGGGGAGTACCGAGTGAATTCTCGCCGACGCAAGAGGTATGAGGTGTCGAGCGTTCGGGAGCCCTCGGTGCAGTTAAGAAGAAAAAAATGGGTCACGCGATTTCTCATATTTCTCTCCGGCGTTCCTTGTCTTCTTCGATTACTACTTTCTCGCTTCCGTTTCGGGCCCCTCCGGAGTGTTCTATCCGCATCGCGACAGGCTCTGTGTCATGATGGGGAGGGTTATTTCGCGACCCAGCGACCAGGAGTCGAGCCGAGCCGGGGCGAAGCGTTGGCGCCAAATGTGGAATCCGTGTTTAATTGGCGTCGCTGCTTCCCCCCGGGTTGGGCCCATTGAGCGGGACCGGGCGCGCTCCAACGGCATGACGGCCGTTATGCTCCTCGCTTTCCATCTACGCATCTCGAGTCTAACCATCTATCTGTCTATCGTGTCGGATAGTGTGGCTTGCAATTCCTATATAATATTACTATATTAATACGGTTTTCCTTGAAGGCTGTCGCTGCTCGCTGCATGCCGTGGCGTGCGGGTGCCAGCCTCTCTCTCTCTCTCTCTCTCTCTCTCTCTCTCTCTCTCTCTCTCTCTCTCTCTCTCTCTCTCTCTCTCTCTCTCTCTGTCTCTCTCTGTCTCTCTGTCTCTCTCTCTCTCACTCTCTCGGACTGTAAACCAGCCAAGCCCATGCGGATGTGTCCGTCTGGTCCATGAATAGTAATGGCCCTCGCCATAAGCGGCTCTGTTTTGTGTTGTCGCAAATCCGCGATGGACGGAGGACTTGTCAAAAGTTATTCAGGGGTTGGCTGTGCATTCTAATCAGGGCAGAGGGGGGGGGAGAGAGAGAGAGAGAGAGAGAGAGAGAGAGAGAGAGAGAGAGAGAGAGAGAGAGAGGGCGGTCCATGGAGTGTGATGGCGGAGTCCCGCGATGTCGTGAATTCCCGCGATGGTGAAGACCCGTGATGTGGTGAAGTCCCATGAAGGTGAAGTCCCACACGATGGTAAGGT
>CM076257.1:7998262-8008262 GCA_038380765.1 Odontothrips loti | reverse complement strand
GATTAAAATGCAAATTCGCGATATTGGGATTGAGAAACCAATCTCCACCCGTGACCTCTTTATGGTTTGGTGCTCGCGAGCCCTCGTCACGTTCTTCCCCCCTCTCTCTCTCTCTCTCTCTCCCACCCCCTGAGCGCCCCACCCTAGTCTCTCTCTCTCTCTCTCTCTCTCTCTCTCTCTCTCTCTCTCTCTCTCTCTGCCCTGTTATTATCGCAAGGCTGCTGCACAGAATGAGTAATTAGAGTTGGTGTGTGAACGCCCCTACACGAAACGCCCCTGCTCTCGCCATGTTTTAATTTTCGTTCCGTGTGTGCTGTTGCTATCTTTTCTTTGTTTCCGAGGCGGACGAAAAGAAAAACATAATTCCGCGCGCCCTTCCTTGGCTAGCCTGCCGTAAATTTCGGTGGGCGGTTGTAATCAGGCCGGAAGGCGCGGCAGCGGGCAACGCCTCTCGGGCACTACACTGCTAGTGCAATAGAGGTTTCCAATGAGACTTGGAAGCGGAGGTGGAAGAACAAGAACAAGAACTCATCCCGACCGGAAGCTCTCGAGGGCAGGTATGAGAAACTTGACCGGCCTTTGGATTAAATTTGGAGGTCAGTTCCCCTATTTGGCGCAGATCTTCGGCATCACTATTTCTCACACCTGCTCTTGAGAGTTTCCAGTCTGGAAGTGTTTTTGTTCTTCAGCTTCCGCTTCTGAGCCTCGTCGGAAACCTCTATCGTAGCACCTCCACGACACACGTGAGATGTCCAGAAAAAAAATTGAGCCGATTCGAATTACAGTGTTGCGTTTTTTTTTACCAAATTTTAGTCGTATTGATCTTTTGATCTGCGTGGCGTCGCTTACAGATCAGCGTATCCCCCGTAACCGGTCCGGGTTGGATCTGTCGCCACATTAAACGACGCTTCGGACGGGCCGAGCTCTGTCAAATGGCGTGATCCCCGGAATGACCGGGTGACTGCCGCCGCTGCCGCCGCTGCCGCCGCAAGCAGCCCGGCCCACCACCGCCCTGTTCATTTAACTTCCGGGGTTGAGTTGTTTGCAGAGGGCGCTGCAAAAAAAAAGGAAGAAAAAAAAAGGAATGCAGACTGAGAGAAGTCGAGTTATTATTCGTTGTGTCCTTATTGAAGTGCGCGGGCGCTCCGAATAATGCGGCGTCTGTGGGCGAAGCGGCGAACAGCCACAACAGCCCTAATTATATATTTCCCAAACACGCTGCGAAAAGCGAGGGAAGGGGGCCGAATCTGCGACTCTGAGGATCATCGATGCTGCCGGGGAATGGCTGGAATTGAAGGGCTCCGATATCGCAACAACAGTCTGATGCGGTGACCTACACGCGCACGCACGCACACACACACACACACACACACTCACTCACTCATCGTATCGGGGCACAACAGAACATATGGCTGCGTTGCCAAATAACCCGGGGGAGGTTTCCCGTCAGTAAACCCCACTAGCATCCTCCACTGCGATTAGAGGTTTCCAATAAGACTTGGAAACAGAAACTTGACCGACGTTTTGAGTGAATAAGGTGGTTATTTGCCATATTTGGCGCGGTCCTTGTGTGTCTATATTTCTCATACCTGCTCTCGAGAGTTTCCGGTCCGGTGTTCTCCAGCTGAGCCGCGTTAGAAACCGCTGCTGTCCACTCCGTGTGCTGCAGAAGCTCCGGTCTGGGGAACACGGTATTCAGGTTTTTCAATCTCTCAAATCCGATTTCGGCCCGCAACATCTTTTTTTGCCGTGTCCGCTTTGCAGATTTCTCATACAGACCCTCCCCGGGCCGCTGCAGTGGCGGCAGTGGCGGCGGGGGCAACGCAGAGCGGATTATCGGGAGGCCATATAGTTATGAAGGGGGCAATATTGGTTTGGCCGTATGCCCGGGGACCCTGCGGGGCCGGTGGGGCCGGCGGGGCACCGCTCAGCCCGTGTCGTGTCCCGCGGTGCCCGCTGCCTGCCTGCCTGCCTGTGGCTCACTGTCAGGGCTCGACTAAATCTGCGATATCTCATTCCTCCCTTCTGTCACACGGCTCCTTTATTAATCGTCATAATTGTTTTTTTTTTTTTTCGACTGAAATTTTTCAAGATGAAGTTTTCCTTTAATTTCAATGAAACTTTTTCCGTAATTTCAATTTAAAAAAATTGCATACGTCACTGAAAAAAATTCCATATTTCAATGAAATTTTGTTTTGCAATGAAAAATTTATATCCCTGGCAGACGTGGCCCCCTCTTCGCCCCACTTTCCCTCCGTCCTGAGAAAGCTCTGCAACCGTTTCCAGCGCGCCTTTCTTGGACTTCTTTCATGCAAGCGGGGGCCGGAGTTCTGAGCTGTAAGGAGCGGCAGATAGCGGCGGTGGAGAGGGGGGCGTGGGGGGGGGGGCAAGTTCGTAGTGATAACGGGGCATTAATGGACACAACGGCAATTTGAGAAAGATGATAAGAACGTGTTGCGGTTGGAGAGAGAGAGAGAGAGAGGGGGGGGGGAGGCGGGGGGAGGTGAGGGGTAGAAAGAGACTATTCACGCTCACACCTTTACGAATTTTCTTACCAGGCACAACAGCACAACGCGGGTCTTACAAAAGCCTCAAATGTGATGGCGAAAAGTTTGTCGACCGCAAAAATCGGAGAGATTTAAAAGAAAAAAAAATAGAGATCAAAAACGTTTTTTTTTTTTTCATTTCAAATCATATGGTGTACGGTTTCATCACAAGTGAACAGGGACCCCTCGGTAGACAGACAGGCAGCCTCCTGAAGCTTCGGAAGGGTCATGACTGTTTCATTGTCTGTGGAGTGAAGTTTCTCACACACACACACACACACGCACACACTGGGGGGGGGGGGTCCGGCGGGGGGGGGGGGGGGGGGGGTCCCACTGGCGAAATGGCCCCCACGGAACCCTGGACGACCTCAGCGGTCCACTCAAAGCGCCGGCCGGGGCCGTGCGGCCGTGTGGCTGCGCGTGGCCGTCTGTGAGGAGCGTCCGGCTGGCGATCTGGGCCGCCCCCGGCCCGCCCCCGGCCCGCCCCCGGCCCGCCCCCGCGCCGAGTCAAGGGGCATCCCACGACCAATTAACTTTGAAACTCGACGGGAAGCACGCCACGGCAGGGCGCGCTTTAGCCCCGCCACGCCCCCGCCACGCCCCACCACGCCCCGCCACGCCCCGCCACGCCGGCCTCGCCGTCCCGATACACCGCACGAGGAACACGGGCCCCAACGGAGGCCACGGGGGCCCCGCGCTGCTGTACAAGCGAAAGACCCATCTTTGACTTTGCCAATCGGAAAGTTTCCCACGCGCCCCACGCCGGCCTCTGGCTGCTTCTTGACGGCGGGGCTTGGTTTTATGCGCTCTCAGCAGAAAGCAAGATGAAACCCTTCCAAAAAAGAGAGAAAAATAAAAAGAAAGAAAGAGCGAGAGAGAGAGAGAGAGAGAGCAAATAACTCACGAAACGAATTTTTTGTTTTTCATATCGTCTGTTGTTTGTTTTTCGGGCGGAGTAAAATCGGGACGCGGTTCGTGTACTGCAGGCGCCGTGTCCTGGCAGCGGGGTCAGGAGGCCCGCCCGGCCGGGCTGTGAGGCGTGCGGCCTATGGCCGGTCTGGTGGGCGCTGGCGGCCGGGAGGGCGGCGCGGCTGGTCAGCGGCTGCTAATGCAAGCACGCCTCTGCGGCCCTGATCATGTCACTGGGAATGAACGAGGCATGATCATGTCACAGTCACAATGAGAATGAACGAGGCAGGGTCATCTCACAATAGGGATGAACGAGATTATGATCATGTCACTGAGAATGAACGAGGCATGAGCATGGCCGGCCTCGTTAGAACCGTGTGCCGATGCGTGTGACGGATAGCCCCCCCCCCCCCCTGACCTACGCCCCCCTCCGACCGGCAGGTATTTGGCCGGGATTACGGCCCAGATTGGAAGCGTGAGCGAGACACCAAAAGATCCCCTTTCCTGCGGGGAGATAAAACTCGGTCAACGCCGGAGGAGCCCCGAAAGTGGTGGCGGCGGAGGCGACGGAGGCGGCGGTGGCGGCGGGGGCGGCGGGGGCGGTGGGGGCGGCCCGTGCGCGCAGCCTACGCAGCCTCAACAAGTTCGGGTGGCGGCTGACCCGGGCTGACTCCGCTGACGCCGCTGTCAGCTGCCAACAGACACGAATATGTACAGTTTGTCCCGCGGCGGGGACCGCAATAATTATTACACAAGTGCGCGTAATTTCAGTGCGTGTAACGAGTGCATTTTCGTGGTGTAGATGGAGGAGGGGAGGGGGAGGGGGGGGCGGGTGCGAAAAAGCAAAAGGCGAGGTCGTTTGACACTCTTCCAAATGCCTGTGACCCTCTCCGCGCCGTGTCCCTCGGCCGCGCCACTGCGGGAGCTGGCTCCGGGTCCTGCCCCCCCCCCCCCTACCTCTCCCCTTATCCCCCCACTGCTTTTGTCTTTGCGTCCACCTTTATCCGTCATTCCCCCACCCCCTTCTGCGTTCTCCCCTGTGAGGCTTATACGGCTTGGGCTTCCAGGTGGTGACATGCGAAAGCCCCCGTGTCGTCTCGGATGGCCTGGCCAGGCGGTGTTCGTGGCGTGCCAGTCCTCCCAGCTGCCGGGCTCGCCGATACAAACAAAAACAAAATGGAAAAATGAAAAGAAAAAAAATATTGCGACTGCCTAAAAATTGGTCGGGAATGTTGGATATTTCGGGTAAAGGACCCAGACTGCATGGTGATGTGTCAAGCTGTGGCAGTAGGCGTATGCTGTAAGGGGCATTCAGGCCGATTAGCCGCAGCCCGCATCACCCCCTGGGGAGCGTTCGAGACGTTAACTGAACACGCCCCTGCACAGCCGACCGTGCGAGAAACATTGCTCTTGACGGGGGAATTTTTTGTTTTGTTTGTAACCCTTCAAAACAGGACCCGTTAATGGAAACGGCCCAATCTCCTTGTCGGATGTGGCCGCGGCCCTCGCCTCTGTTTCCCCTTGCCTTCTTCTCCTTTTATTCCCCCTCTCGCTTTCTCCCTCTCTCCCTCCCGGCCCTCGATATCGCTGTCTCGCTCTCAAACATAACCCGGGTCTTACGGCTCACGATCGCCAATACCGAAGCGAAAAACTTCTTTTATAGGCGGCACGAGGGCCGCCCCCACCGCCCCCTCTCTCTTCGGCAATCACATTGGGTGTGTAACAAAGGGCGGTGGAAGGAAGGAGGGGGGCACTAACCCCCCCCCCCCCGCCCCTCACACCCCCTACAGCGGGACTGTCATGTCACACACTGACTAGCCAGAGGGGGCGTGAATACAAGTGGCTGATTGGGGAGGACGTTTGTCGGCGCTCGAGAAGGCGGTACTACTTTGTAAATGTCGCTGTTTGGTTCCGACCCGTTCCCAAGCCGCATTTTGTTCCTGAGCTGCACAATTTGTCCCGTTGGCACATTTTGTTCGTAGGTGCGTGTTGTACGCCTTGATACTGTGCTGCCCGGTTGTGGTGGCCTTGTAGGACGCCGTTCTTATGAAACTAAAAATCCCCGTACCTCCCCGCTATCCCCCTCCTCCTCCCCCTCCCCCCCCTCTCTCTCTCCCCCTCTCTCTCTCTCTCTCTCTCTCTCTCTCTCTCTCTCTCTCTCTCTCTCTCTCTCTCTCTCTCTCTCATTCCATCTCTCTTACTCGCCATCTCCGGTCTGACCGAGAGATGGAGAGAGAGAGAGAGAGAGAGAGAGAGAGAGAGAGAGAGAGAGAGAGAGAGAGAGAGAGAGAGAGAGAGAGAGAGAGAGAGAGAGAGAGAGAGAGAGAGAGAGAGAGAGAGAGAGAGAGAGAGAGATGGAGAGAGAGAGACAGAGAGAGAGAGATGGAGAGAGGGAGGTTTATGCCTGCAGCTGCACTACTGTGACGCCAACCGCCATTTCGAGGGGACGTTTGCGCATTCTAGTGGCAGTGTCGTTACGACTGAATTGTGTGCAGTCCGCGGACAAAGGAAAACTGCACAGCGGCGGCACTTTGTTTCGGGCTGGAGTGAGTGCGCGAGTGGTTGAGTGAGTGGGTGAGGGAGTGAGTACGCGAGTGAGTGCGTGAGTGAGTGAGTGAAGGAGTGGGTGAGTGAGGGAGTGTCAGTAAGTGAGGGAGTGGGTGAGTGAGGGAGTGTGGGTGAGTGAGGGAGTGTTGGTGAGTTGGTGAGTGAGTGCGCGAGTGAGTGTGTGAGTTAGTGAGGGAGTGGGTGAGTGAGGGAGTGGGTGAGTGAGTGTTGGGAGTGTTGGTGAGTTGGTGAGTTGGTGAGTGTGCGCGAGTGAGTGAGTGAAGGAGTGGGTGAGTGAGGGAGTGGGTGAGTGAGGGAGTGGGTGAGTGAGGGAGTGGGTTAGTGAGGGAGTGTTGGTGAGTGAGTGCGCGAGTGAGTGTGTGAGTTAGTGAGGGAGTGTGTGAGTGTGTGCGTGAGTGAGTGTGTGAGTGAGACAGCAGGGAGTGAGTTAGTGCGCCTGAGTGAGTGACAGGGTAAGATGCGGCCTAGTCCGGGGTGGCGGCGATATGGGAAAGCGTGCCTGGCATACCAGACAGGGGCGGGAGGGGAGGGGGGCGTCTTTTGTCTCTGTCTCGGGGACTTGAGTGCGGTCAGACAGAGAGGGCTGTGTGTGAGTGAGTGAGACAGCTGCAGACAGGTGGGCAGATGTGTGGTCACACGGCTCTGCCGGAGAATGCCATGTGCACCCGGTATTGGTCACGGGCCACCTTGATTTCCCCCCTGCCTCTCTCTCTCTCTCTCTCTCTCTCTCTCTCTCTCTCTCTCTCTCTCTCTCTCTCTCTCCCTCTCCCTCTGTCTCTCTCTCTCTGTCTTTCCCCCGCATCTCCTGGCCGCCGGACCTCCACAAACCGTCGTGTGCCAGCCGTATCCGCCCCCAGCCCACCCCCAGCCCGCCCCCAGCCCGCCCCCAGCCCGCCCCCGCCCGGCTGAGCTGAATACAAAGGACCCCCTCTGAAACTATGACTGTAAATACTGTCGTCCGGCACAGCAGCAGAAGCGCCAGCGACGGGATGGTGAGAGAGAGAGACACACAGAGAGGAAGCGAAACAAAGAGGGAGGGAGATGGCTGCTACAAGGTGGATGGCGGGGCGCGGGGCAGGCGGGTAGGTTTAGTGGACCGTCGCGGCTGTGAGGATGTGGTGTGGCGTGGGAGAGCGAGAGCGAGAGAGAGAGAAAGAGAGAGATAGAGAGATGGATGCCGAGGCGTCGCACACGGAGGGGAAAGGGGGATTTCCCTCTCCAGGGGAGAGAGACAGAGGCAAAAGAGGACAGGGGGACGGGGAGAGGGGGAAGGGGGGAGGGGGTAATGTAATTACTCAGCCTCAATAGCTGTGCCGGAAAAGCCGAGCCAGCGGCGGTGGTGTGATAGCCCGGACGGGTGGCGCGGGCCTCCAGTGCTGGCCGCGACAGCCTCTGCCCCCGCCGCCCCCGCACCGCCCCCCGCACCGCCCCCGCACCGACCCCACCGCCCCCGCCGCCCCCGCCGCGGTGCCGAAGCCAACTTCCCCCGCGAGAGTGTCCCTGCCCCGGTTCGGTTCGGTTTTTGCTCCACTCGACGGAATCAGCGACCGGCCATGCGGATCGGACCGACGATGGAAATAATAAACAGAGTTCCGGGCGGACGGGGGCGGACGGGGGCGGCAGGGGGTGGACGGGGGCGGCCGGGGGCGGCAGGGGGCGGCTGGGGGCGGACGGGGGCGGCAGGGGGCGCCCGGGGGCGGACGGGGGCGGCAGGGGGCGGACGAGATGACAAAGGCGGTGAGAGCAGCAGGGACCGGTTACTTCGCTCTGCCGTACCGAGCGCCTGCGAGCGCCGGGGTAGGCCAGCCCGCGCGACACGCGTGCGCTGCAGAGGCCGTGGCTGCCTACCCAGCAGGGAGCTGACAGGGCGCCGGCAGGGCGGCAGCACACACAGACACGCACGCGCGCGCACACACACACACACACACACACACACACACACAAGCCCTAGGCCTGATGCAGCGGCGCGTCATGTGAGGCGGGTGCACGCCGACATGTGTGCATATGTATTCGTGTGTGGATTTGGAAGGCAGATTGGCCGAGAGGTCCAGTGAGAGAGAGAGAGAGAGAGAGAGAGAGAGAGAGAGAGAGAGAGAGAGAGAGAGAGAGAGAGAGACACACACACACACACACACACACACACACACACACACACAAGGGCAGTGCGGGTAGGCTTGGGCTGGTCACGGTCCCAGATTAGGATGCGCCCTGTGTGTTATTCAAATTGGCACTGTGTGCGCTACTTTTCGGCTGGGAGGGCCTGTAGGGAGGGGTAGAGTGGGGGGTGAGTTGTCGGATTGTGCCCCCCCCCCCCCCCTCCTCCCCTCATTCCTTCTCCGCTCGCTTCTTGTTCTCGGCGACGAGGCGAAAATTACCAAGAAGACGGCGGCGGCGAAAACTTATCCCCGCGAAAAGTGTGGAAAACAAACGCGTTGGACACAAAACGACCAGGCGAGCAGAGAAACAAATTACATGTTAATGAACGGGACGCACGCCGCCACCTCCCCCCCCCCTCCTCCCCCTCCCCCCGGGGGCCCCATAAATATTACAAGCATATCTCTGTTTTCAGTCGCGCCCACCTCGACGTCGCCGCCTGTTCTCCGCGAGACTTTCTCCTCGGCTTCTTAATACCCCCTTCTCACTCTGTGTGTTGCTCGCCGTATCTCTCTGTCGCTCTCGCAATGTGCGCTGGCGCGGCGGAACCATCCCAGCGTTGTCCCTCCCGACGGACGGGGGGCGGCCGTAAACAGGGAAGCGCTGTAAGAAAAATAAAGAAGGGCGCACTTTGAGGGTGGACGGCCAACCCGCGTGGCCCCGGCTAGCCCCGGCTGTGACGTCACGGCGGGAGATGACGGCCGAGGTCAGGGACCGCAGACGAGCCCGGGTTTTATGTCGGTACTAACCCCCTTCCCCCCGGTGCCGATGTCCGGGGCAGCGCTGCCGCGCCGTCCTCCCCCGCCCGGTATGAGAATGTTAGCGCGCCACTCTCTGATGCTCTTCCTCTGCTTGCTATGAGAATTTCAGCGGGCAGAGGAAAAGCAGCAGTGAGTGGCACGCTATGAAAATGTTAGCGCGCCACTCACTGCTGCTCTTCCTCTGCCCACTATGAGAATGTCAGAGCGCCACGCGCCACTCACAGCTGCTGTTCCTCTGCTTGCTATGAGAATTTTAGCGGGCAGAGGAAGAGCAGGAGTGAGTGGCACGCGATGAAAATGGCAGAGCAGCACTCACTGCTGCTCTTCCTCTGCCCGTTATGACAATGTCAGCGCGCCACTCCCTGGTCCTCTTTCTCTGTCCGCTATGAGAATCGCTGCTGTTCTTCCTGTCATGCCAGTAGGTTGGCACCACTACGGGAGCCTGCTAGGGTGGCAACACTGGCCGGGTCAGTCCGGGGGCTAGGTCAGTCCAGTTCTGGGAGTCAGCCTGTTCACACCTACCTATGCTGAGTGAATAAAATGTGACTCCACATCGCTGCTGGTTATTTCCTACACCGGAACCACCGGCACCACACTTCCTCTGCCCGCGCTATGAGAATGTTAGCACTCACCGCTTCTCTTCCTCTGTCCGCAGGAGTGACCGAGTCGGCCTCGTCGCACGGCCAGCGCCACCACCAGCAGCACTCGGACGGCTGGGGCGCCTGGGCCGCGAGCACGACGCCAAAGGACACGTCCACGGCCGGCTCGGGTTCGGGCGGCTTCTTCCGGCAGCAGCTGGCCGACGACAACCCCGGCTTCGTGCGCAGCGCCGCCGCCGCCGCCGCCGCCCTGAGCAGCGGCAGCACGCCGCCACCGCCGGCCCACGAGGCCAGCCCCATCACCGAGTACGTCATCAACCAGCACCAACACGCCGTGCTCACCTGCGACGTACCCGTGGACCTGCTCAACCTGGTGCAGATCTTCTGGTTCCACGACATGGTCCCCACCGAGACCGTGGTGCTGGGGCAGCTGTCGGCGGGCGGCGGCCAGGGCGGCGGCCAG
>CM076257.1:7783262-7993262 GCA_038380765.1 Odontothrips loti | reverse complement strand
TTCGTTGGGTCAGCAAAAAAAAATAATGAAAAATCGTTGCGTGAGCGCAAGGCAGAAAAATAGAATCTTTGCAGACCCAACGTAATGTTAGTTCCCAAAACTAAATTTATTGCTTGTCACGAAATTTACAAACAAATTATCTGGGACATTTTTTTATTTTTTATTTCGGGCAGAAAAATACTGCGAAATGAGTAACCCGTCCCGTCGCCTGCTTCCCGGACCGAGGCGGACGCTGGACGGTCCGGCGTTCTGGACTCCAGTATAGAAGGCTGGAGTTTCCGGTTCGCGTGGTTACTTCGCAAATTAAGGGCCAAAGCATTCGACGAGTGGCGCTGCACCGAGTCAAGCGAGCCGAATAAAGTTTCCACGCCGTGAAGTTGTGACGAACAGAAAAAGGGTTGGGCCAAGCAGCGTCGGCTGTGAAGAAGAAGAGGAAGAAGGAGAGCGAAAGATATCGGGGGCGCGCGTGTCATCAGAGCGTCTGTTCGCTCTGTCTGTCTCTTTCGCGCCTCCTCATTTGGCCGCAGGCAGACAAGGACAGAGCAGCGTGTGCATCTCGTTTCCGAAGGCTACCCCTAGCCGCCCTTCGCCGCCCCCGCCGCCCCCGCCGGCCCCGCGCTGTGAAGGAGCTGAGTAGGAGCTGTCCTCATGAATATTGACGACCTATTTGAGAGAGAGGGGCAAGGCTGGAATATTTTGCGAGGAATGTATCGAGAGGGGAAGGAAAGGGAATCTCAAAGAGAGAGAGAGAGAGAGAGAGAGAGAGAGAGAGAGAGAGAGAGAGAGAGAGAGAGAGAGAGAGAGAGAGAGAGAGAGAGAGAGAGAGAGAGAGAGAGAGAGAGAGAGAGAGAGAGAGAGAGGGGGCAGAAGTGAGACAGATAGAGGACGTCAGCAGACCGCGTTGTCACTCACCTGGTCGCTACACGCACCTTTTTTGCGGCACCCATAAATTACGCACAATTGTGTGTGTGTGTGTGTGTGTGTGTGTGTGTGTGTGTGTGTGTGTGGGGGGGGGGTGAAAAGCGAGAGAGAGGGAGGCGGTCGTGCCTACCGAAAGGAACATATGTATATTTACGAGTTTTAATCATCGTGCTCTTCTTTACTTTTATTTATTTTTATTTTATTTTTTGTCTCGGGGAGTGAACGTTGTGAAATGGAGGGAAAATACAGCAGTAAATCTGTCCTTCTCTTTTCTTATTGCCGGAGCTTGCCGTATCATTACTGCCACCTCTCTCTCTCTCTCTCTCTCTCTCTCTCTCTCTCTCTCTCTCTCTCTCTCTCTCTCTCTCTCTCTCTCTCTCTCTCTCTCTCTCTCTCGCACACAGCCCTCCGCCCGCTGAAGGAGCTATCGACACCTCCCCACTCTTCCTAGCTCTCATGCACGGCCGCCGCCCGCCCGCCCCAGTTCCTCAGTTCTGTCGCTCAACCACAAGACGATGTGCGGTGGAGTAGCATTGCCGATGGCGGTGGTGAAAGGCGACATACACCTTCTCTTTCTTACATTCTCTCTCCCCCTCTCACTCTGTCTCCGGGAAATGTGAGTTGCCCTACCGTCATCCATTTTTCATGCACCCTGCGGGAAAGGGGGGAAAAAAAGAGAAGAAAAAGAAAGAGGCAGAAATATCGCAAGATCCGCGCCTTTCCTTGTGCTTCGTTTCACACCTCGTGACCATAACTCCAGTGTTACCAACCAGAGCAGCCCCCGTAAACAGCCGCGACACGATCTCCGTCATAGCTTCGCCTAGGTTAGGTTGGTGGTACTGTGTGTGTGTGTGTGTGTGTGTGTGTGTGTGTGTGTGTGTGTGTGTGTGTGCCTCACAAAGGACAGGGTCTGTCGATTTCTGCCCCCCATTCCCCTCCAGTCTTTTTTCTCCTTTTTTTACCCCCCCCCCCTCCCCCACGCCCCTTCCGGTCTTGCATCTCTTCCCTTCGCCGGTCGCACCCGGTTTTCGGTGCGGGGTTGGCAGCGTCACAGGAGTTGTTCCGTTCCATTGAACTGCTCAGCGACTGCTGGGTAGCGGGGCGCTCTGGGGACCTTCCCAGGGGAGGGGGGAGGGGGTGGCACTTCAGTATCACGGCGGCTAGGACATGATTCTTTCCTCTGCCTCCCTGACCCCTCCCCCCCTTCCCCCTCCCTCTTCCCTTCTGAATCCGAAAACAGAGCGCAAAACCGGAATGCTATGGTGGCTGGATATCGGGGTGAACGGCAGCAGTGAGTGTCACACCTTTTTGTACCGTAACTGGCGCCTCTCGTACGGTGGCTTTCGGTGGATTGAGCTAGAGAGGCTCTCTTTCTCTCTCTCTCTGCTCTCTCTCTCTCTCTCTCTCTCTCTCTCTCTCTCTCTCTCTCTCTCTCTCTCTCTCTCTCTCTCTCTCTATCGGAGTCCCTCTAGGTCTAGCCCTCACATGCCGCGCTCCCTTCCCCTCCTGCCGGGGCAGCGGCAGCAGAGAGAAGTTTTAAGGGGGCTGTGTCACGTTGGCCCTCACACGGAAGGGCTTAATGCGATACTCCCAGAGGGGTGGCGCGGGTGCAAGGGGCTGAACACGGAAGGGTCTGGTGTTTTACAGGAAGAAGATTAATTTACCTCTTAGAGCGGATGAAACGGTCTCGGAGGGAGGGGGGGGGGATTGGCGCAGGACCCCCCGCGGGGAAATCAATCATTACGTGGAGGTGGGGGAGGCGGATAAGGGCGGAGAGGGGAAGGGGAGGGGTGGGGGATAGGAAAAGTGTTTTATTGCGCCGATATCGTCCAGCACCCAAAACAACAACAACTAAAATTATTAATACCGCGCAGATGTATGTAACGACAGTGCACGATGGGCGTCACAGTGCAGTAGCAAGTGTTTGATTATTTCTCACTCGCGCGCGCGCACACAGGAGAAAAAGAATATGAGAGTTTTCAAACGCAGTGCGTCGTTGTTGTTTTCGGATGGGGGATGGTGGCGCCGCCTCAGCCCCCCCCCCCCCTTTTTTTCTACATCATCGCCCTCTCCTCCTTCCCATTACCCACGCACACACTTGGGAATTTTTTATACTTTTTAAAATTGAATTGAGGAAAAAAAATTAATCAGAAAAGAAAAAAGGCGATGATATACCAGGTGTATCATTGGCCCCCGGCAGTTTCGGTTTTAGGCACTATCTCCGTCTCTTTCTGTCTCACGCGTCTGGCCGAGGCAGAAAGAGACGGAGATAGTGTGTTGCGGGACTGCCTAAAACCGAAACTGCCCGGGGCCAATGATACACCTGGCATACATTGACTGGACATATTGTTGAGAAGACGAGGTATATTGTGGTGGGTGTGACTGACGTGGGCACGGTCTGCGGCCGGCCAGGGGGGTGTGGCCGGGTGTGGCCGGGTGTGGCCGGGTGTGGCGTGGTCTCGGGACTCGGGGACTTGAGGAGCGGAGGGGCGGACGAGGACGCTGGAGTTTGTGTTGGGCGCCAACAGGCACCAGCGGGCACCAACGGGCACCAACGGGCGGCCAAGTTTGCTCACGAGCTGTCCCTGTGGCTGTTGCTGTGCCCCCGGGGCCTCGGCCGGCCCCGCAGGTCACCAATACACCACCACCACCTCCCGCTATCACCCTCGCTCCCACAAGGCCCCCGTCGCCGAAGTGAACTAGTTCGTACGGACCGGTAATGTCGCCTTCTTCTCGTACTCCATGTCCTCTGTTTGGTGTGTTGCAGACTCGCCCTCGTTCGGCATCATGCGGACGCCCGGCTTTGGGCTGCCTGTCCGGGAGGGCAGCCCGCTCTCCCTCAAGTGCGACGTGGACTCCAACCCGCCGGCCACCCCCATCTGGCAGAAAGGTAAGCGAGGGGATGTTGTGTCGTCGTGCAGTCTCCCGCACCGGCTCTGCCGGGCTCTGCCGGGCTCTGCCGGGCTCTGCCCCTACCCCCCGGGGGGCTCCGGGGCCTCCCCGCCGGACCCCGCTGTGTTTCGCAGAGCTGGCAGACGGAGGCCCCGGCCCCGGCGGGGGCCTCGGCCAGGCGCCCCCATGTTCTTTTGAATCCTGTTTTCCTTTTGCAATCCTCTTCCCGTCGACGTCAGCGAGCCTTGCCCCGCCCCGCCCCGCCCCGCCCCGCCCCGCCCCGCCCCGCCCTAGGTCGCTGGGTCTGCTGCCTCCGCGCCCTCCGAGCCCCGCCTGGGGCCCCGCCCGCCCCGCGCGGCCAATCAGAGACCGCCATTTTTGGCACCCTTTCAGAACAAAAATCCGAACAGCCTCTGGACCCGCCGCGGTGTCTTTACTCGGACGGTCGGGTGTGTTGCTGGGAACCGCCGCCAGGTGGCGCCAGCGCCGCCAGCACCCTTCTCCGCGGCAGAATGACGCGTGCTGGTTGGTCTTTATGGGATAGGGCCGTAGCGCTCTCTCTCTCCCTCCCTCCCTCCCCCCCCCCCCTCTCTCTCTCTCTCTCTCTCTCTCTCTCTCTCTCTCTCTCTCTCTCTCTCTCTCTCTCTCTCTCTCTCTCTCTCTCTCTCTTCCGCTCTCGCTCTCTCGCTCGCTCCCCATCTGCATCCTCCCCGCCACCGATACAGTGCTATAGCACCAGCACACGGCTACATACTATGCAGCCCGTGTGCATCAGCATAAAGAACCACACACGCGCCCACACGCCCCCACCCCCACACGCACGCACGCACACGCGCCCCAGCTGCGCGCGTGGCGATGGGTTGTGTAGTAGCCTTTATCTTAGTACAGTTTTCCCTTGCATTCCCCCCCCCCCCTTGACAAAGCATTGTTTTCCGTGTTTTTCTTCTTTTCGTATGTTGTTTTTTTTTTATTTTTCGTGGAAAACGACTGCATTTTTGTTTGAACCAACTAGAAAAAAATTTGTATCTTAGCGACATATTTTTATAGTTCGGTTTTACTTGACAAGTTCCAGTGTCAGCGCGCTCTCTCTCTCTCTCCCCCTCTTTACCTATCTATCAATCTATCTATCCATCTCCCTCGCCCTTCCTTTTCCCCCGGCTGAAATCACACCAGAGCCCATTACCACATGGGGGAGCACAGGGAGAACTCCCCTGACGGAACCCCCGGTAAGAGGGGTGGAAGGGGGGGGGGGGCCATCGCCACAATCACACACACACACACACGCACACGCACGATAGCGGGGCGCGCGCACTAAGAATTTTCCAGACATTCGACACATCGGAAGGCGGGGCAAAATGGGATGCTCGAGGAGGAAAGAGGGGGCAGAGAGAGAGAGAGAGAGAGAGAGAGAGAGAGAGAGAGAGAGAGAGAGAGAGAGAGAGAGAGAGAGAGAGAGAGATACGGGAATAGGGAAAGAAAGGGACAGCGGGGGGAAAGTGGGGAAAAGGGAGAGGGAAAGATTTGGAGGGGAAAAGTGCGGCGCCGAGATGAAAGGCCTCGGCTGGGGTGGGTGACATTACGTATACATACGAGTTATCCCATCTCGGTGCGCTGCGAATAAAACAAGCGTATAAAGCGGGCGGGCGGGCGCGCGCACGCACACACGTATACACACACACATGCACACACACCACACGCACCACGCATTCACCGGCACAATGCAAATCCAATTGCAGACAACAGGCAAAAGGAGGCACTAATTTTTTTTTCATTTCTGTTTTATTTCTGTTTCTAACAAAAAAAAAGTGACACGTATACATAGCAAGAAAAAAAATACAAATGTGCATAACTTGTTGTCACCGACGCGCGAAACACGACGTGAGGTTTTTTTTCTCCCTTCGTTATTTTCACAGTGTGAACGTGCAGCAAAGAACTTCGCTCTTTCGGATGTCATACGCAAATACACACACATACACACACAGACGTGCAAATAAACACACGACACACCGCGTTTTGGCACCTGCAAAAAGTACTCTCGCATTTTTAGGGCTGTATATCCGAATCCCACGGTCATTCAAGACACAGTATAATCTCTTTGTACCTCTTGCCCCTTGTTTGTTTTTTTTTTTTTTTTTATTTTTTATTTTTTAGAAAAGTCAGTCCTTTTTTACCGCGCAGAGTCAGATATTATCGATCGCTCGTGCACGAACAGAAGAATTTTTTATTCCACCCCTCTTTTGGTGGTGCAATGCTGAATGTGCAGCGGGGCGTATGCCGGGCGTGCGACAGAGATAGCAGGTCATTAGCTTCACAGGCACGGCGACACGGCCCCCTCTGTGCACAGGATCCGCAGAAATCGACCTGACAAAATGGGGAAAAAAAGATTAAAAAGAAAAGAACACCTCACAGTTTCTAAATATATAAATTGCAAGTCATAGTTACACTGCTTTTTTTTTTTCAATAGGATTATATGAACTATCATAACAACAACCCTTGCCACGTCCATCCGGTCAGCGGAACCGGATCTAAACACACACACACACACACACACACACACACACACACACACACAGATCTGGCTCCGCGCAGCCGTTCCAGAGCAGCGGTCAAGTCAAACATTACCGGGCAAAGCACTGATTACCAACACGGCGCGGTCCTTGTAACTCATGGCGAGCCCGTAATGACGTGGGAGAGAGAGAGAGAGAGAGAGAGAGAGAGAGAGAGAGAGAGAGAGAGAGAGAGAGAGAGAGAGGGGGGGGGCTCACATGGGCATCATCTGGGACCCATACAGAGCAAGCACTAGGCGCCGGGGCCACATTCGGACCCCATAGGCTGTGGCGTCAGGTGCGCATTTTGTGTGTGTGTGTGTGTGTGTGTGTGTGTGTGTGTGTGTGTGTGTGTGTGTGTGTGCGTGTGCGCCCGTGTGTGTGCGGCCGTGTGATTGCGAATCGGAAAATGGTCGGAATGGCCGGCGCCGTTAGCACCCTCGCTTCGCCCGCTTCGCCCGCTTCGCCCGCTTCGCCCGCTTCGCCCGCTTCGCCTCGCACTCACTCCGCGCTCGCTGCATCGCTCTCTGCATCGCTCTGCATCCGCTGGCGGGGTACACGCTCACGCACTACTCGTGGTCGTGGTCGGGGTCGAGGAGATCGACGAAGGAGTCGAGCACGAGGGCGGCGCCGACGGCGGAGGGCCCGAGCAGCACCCCGATCAGAGGCATGTTGGCCGTCATCTTGATGCCGTGTGTGAGGAGGTGCTGGAGACACGCCGCATGGTTTATTTCTCTTACCGGTCGAGGAGGAGGAGCGCTTGGGAACACGCGCCACACCTCCCGACATAATTCTCATACGCTTGACGAGGACATGCTTACGCGAACGATCATCCTGCCGATGTCCAGGAGGAAGAGCCGGAATCTGGTGATGGCCGGGATTGTGTCGGAGAGGAGCCTGGACATGGTGACCTGCAGGACGGAGCCCAGGATGGACCCGCAGTCGTCCGTGTCGGTCTGGTTGAGGGTCAGGGTGTCGTTGGCGGGGGCCGAGCCGTTGGCCAGGTCCGCGAAGTCGGCGTGGCCCAGGACTCTGGCCAGGTCCGCGAACTCGGCCGGGGTCAGGACTTTGGCGGGGTCCGAGTCGTTGCCCGTGGCCCCGAAGCTGGCGGGCTCCGCGGCCGCCAGGACGAGGACGGCGAGCACCAGGCTGACGGTGTTTGGGGACATGTCGGGACTAACGGTGCGTTCCGCTGCCACCTCGCTGCGCGTCGAGCCGCAAACAGCCGCCGAATAAGGTGATAAGCGAACGAGATAAGGGACAAAGGGAAAGGGCAGCGGCTGCCGGCGGGGCTGGGTTCGTTGCGGGGGGTCATGGTGTCCCACAGGGCGCCTCTGCGCATGCGCACATTAAATGTTTTCGTGTTTTTTTTTTCTTCTCGTTTATTTACCGGTCCGCTGTGTGTTGCAGACGACAAGGCGCCCCCCGTGGAGCAGGCCGACGACGGCTACCTCAACTTCACGGCGGTGCGGCGGGAGCACGCGGGCTGGTACAAGTGCGCCTGCCGCCACCTGCTCACCGAGTACGCGTCCAACGCCTACCTGCTGCAGGTTCGGGGTGAGTACCGACGGCCCTTCTGGATGTATACACCGATATATATAAATTGGAGTTTTTCTCGACAGAAAAAGTTTTTTGTTTTTTCTCTGAATGCTTTGATTTTTCTTTGACATTTTTCTGCCTTTGTTTTCCGTATACTTGACTCTTTTGGTGTTTTTTTTTCTCAATCTTATTTCTTTTGATTTTTCTGTTGTTTTTTTTCCCCACTGTACAGCGATATTTTGCTGGTAAAGTCTGCCTCGGGGAGGTCGGGGTTGCCTACCCACCGGGCTGTAACTGTGTGTTGCTGTTGCAGGTGTCGACGAGCTGCCGCCCGACCCGTACCCCGCGGGGCCACCGCCCCCGGACACCAAGCACCTCGAGGCCACGCTGGGGGGCTCGGTGCAGCTGGACTGCCCCTGGGGGCCCGGGTCGTGCTGGCTCAAGGTGGGCGCCGACGGGCTGCTGCAGCCGACGCAGGGTTCGGGCCCCGGGTCCGGGACCAACCCCGCCGTGCTGGTCATCGACCGCGTGCTCTACCAGGAGGCCGGCGAGTACCTGTGCGCGCGCGACCGGGACAACCTGCAGCGCTGGCGGAACACTTACAGCGTGCACATGAACGTCAGCGGTGAGTACACGGCCCCGACGGCCCCGCACGGCCTCACAAAGTGCTCAAAGCGAGCAAGTGTTGGCAGTCAAACAACATATCTCGATATCAAAAGTAGATTTCGACCGCTGTGCGCGTCAACATTTTTTTTTAATACGCAAATATGTACGTACAGACGGGCTCACTCACACACACACACACACACACGAACACACACAGACGTGCGAATAAATACACGGCTCACCGCGTTTGGCACTTGCAAAAAGTATACCCTCGCATTTTTAAGGCTGTGTCTGAATACCACGGTCATTCCACGCAAAGTATAACCTACGTCTTCCCCTTTGTATTTTTTTTTTTTTTTTTTTTTTTTGTGGATGCGGGCACGTGTGACTTGCGCCCCTTGTCGGAGAGTGACGTTGTTTCGCATAATTTTTACCGCCAGCCCCAGCCGCCCCTCCCTCTGGACAGTTCAGTTAGCCGGCTGGCCGCGTGAGTTTGCAGATGAGGCAGGCGCAGGCTGCGGGGGCCGCGCGGGCCACCAGAGCGCGCCACACGCCACAGGTAGGCCGGCGGCCCCGGCGGCGCGCGGCGCGGTCGCCAAACTTTGCTGTTCCGCGGAGCAGACCAGCGACGACCGCAGCAGTTACCGGCCCGGTCTGCCGGTACTCTCATTCCGGGAACAGCGGCAAGAGCGGCGGAGCGGCGGGGCGGCGGCGGCGGCGGCGGCGGCGGAGTAGCGGATCCGGCTCAAACTTTTCCCACAATATCCCCGCCCCTGATGCCCCACACGGGGGACTGCGGCCTGCTGCGTGCATTAGTGGCCCGGCGACTCGGGTTAACAAGTTAATTTAGTATCGGGGTCAGATCCGACAGGAGCAGCAGCAGCAGCAGCAGCAGCAGCAGCAGCAGGGCAGCCGCCACAGGCCAGGCCAGGCCGTGTTGGCTGTGAGACAGCGAGTGCGGGCGCGCGTCACGGCCAGGGTTATAAGCGCACTCCTCTCCTCGGCCTGGGTCCGGCACTCCACTTGACGCCAGCGCCACTCCGCTCCCTGGAGTGGCCGCATAACGCCACAACGCGCCTGCCACTGCTGCCACGCTCTAACCGTGTCCATCAGGGCAGGGCTACCAACTGCGGCCAGAGGAACTCCCAACTTCCAACACCAACGGCGCAGCTTGTCCCCGCGTGGAAGTTGGCTGCAGCGCTGCGTCACCTGGAAGCTGCAGATGAGCTGCCAGTCTCCGACTGCGTAGTTCTACCTCTGTGCGGAAAATGACGGATGTCTTTCTGTGGAGTTTGCATCCAATAGAGTACTCCGGAGAAGCCCGAAACGGAAGTGAGAAGTCATAACGAAGACGAAGAACGCTGGACAAAATATGAGAAATAGCGTTTTCGGAACCCCGCTCTTCTTTAAAAATCACCAGATTTCTCATAGTACTTTGTCCAGCGTTCTTGTTCGTTTCGACTTCTTACTTCCGTTTCGGGCGTCTCCGGAGTACTCTATTCGAAGCTAAGATCCAATGCGATATTGCGAAGTTCTCCAATCACACCCAATATAATTAACTTGGTTTATGAATTTCCCTCCGTTGCATAGCAGGAAGCTAACCGTGTAGCCAGGACCTGCCCCCTCCCCCTTACGGCCTGGTCATGTACGATGGAGGAGGTTAATATCCCCCCCCCCCCCCGGGCTCCGCCCCTCCCGGGGCCGTGTAGCGATGAGGGTGCTGTGGGGGGCCGCTGTCGGGCTGCCGCACACATGTGCGCGGGGGGGCTGCCGGGGCCGTCGGCCGAGCACCCATTTAACCGCATGCAAAATACCCCCCTCGAATGGCCACAGGGGGTAAGGACAGGCTGCCAGGCCGCCGTGTGCATGTGGGGAAGGGGGAGGGGGGGGGGCGGGATAAAGGGGGTGGGGCGAAGTGAAGTGAGGACAGGGAGCGGCAGGGCGAGCGTTGCATCTAATTAATTTCGTTATTCCGAGAGAAATAGGTGTTCCGAGCGCACGCTCGCAGGCCTGACGGGACCAGCAGGCGCCTCGTGCACCATTTTAGTGGATCTTTTTTGAACACAGTAAGTGGTGACTCGTTTTCATTGGGTTTCATCTGAACTTTTTTTTAAACCCTTTTTTCCATTTCTTATTCTTGATTTTCTTCTATATTTTTGTTGCCGCGACTGTATATAGACCGATTCTTGGCTCGCAGTAGCGGCCGGTAGCGACGTCAGATGAACTTTTCTTTCCATTTAATCCGCCCCGGGGGAGGAGGGGGGGGGGGGAGGGGGTTACTCTGGGCTCATGGGCTTCAACTGTTACTAGCTTGGTGTCCTCCTGATTTCGCCTGCTTACCCCTCCCTTTCGCTCCTCTCCGCTAGCTGCCCTTCCCCCCTCCTACTCCAGCAGCTATACGGACTACCGGGGGGGGGGGGGAGGACAATTCTTACGACAGGAAATTCCCTCTAGTGTAGTCCCGACGCCGCTCCGCGTCTGTCACTGGGAAGCCGTCGTAAGAAGGGGGGAAGGGGGGGGGGCACAAGTGGCCGTGCCGTTTAGGGGCGCAACGGTGACAGGAAGGAGAATTGAAACGAGCCTTGGTGCGGTGAGGGGGGGGGGGGGGGTAAAAGAAACGGCGGGGACTTGCAGGAGACCACCGCCGCTGCCGCCGCCGCCGCGCCGCCGCCGCCGCGCCGCCGCCGCCGCTGCCGCCGCCGCCGCTGCCGCCGCCGCCGCTGCCGCCGCCGCCGCTGCCGCCGCCGCCGCTGCCGCCGCCGCCGCTGCCGCCGCCGCCGCTGCCGCCGCCGCCGCTGCCGCCGCCGCCGCTGCCGCCGCCGCCGCTGCCGCCGCCGCCGCTGCCGCCGCCGCCGCTGCCGCCGCCGCCGCTGCCGCCGCCGCCGCGCCGCCGCTGCCGCCGCCGCCGCCGCCGCCGCAGAGTCGGAATAAGATTTGCCGCGCGGAAGACGCTCTGGCGGCCTCGGCGGCGATGGCCTCGACGGAGAGGGTCTTGGTGTGGCCTCGCTGGCGGTGATGGCCTCTGCGGGTTCCCGGCGTGGTGGCCACGGCCGCCTGATGCGCCGCCGGGAGTGGCTCCCCGCGCCGCACTTCTGGCGGAGGGATGCACTCACTCAGGGGGGCAGGGGTGGAGGGGGCAGAGATAGCTACACTCAGGGGGGTGGGGGGGGGGATTAAATTGGGGTGAAAGTTGCGTTTCACGACGTACCGCGGAAACAAATTGACGTGGACCTAGCAGCTCTTTGCTGTTTGATGTTGTTTGTGGATGCGGTGGCGGTGGGTTTTTCGTCTCATTGCGCTGTACGAGTGAATTTCAGGTGCGCATAACGTGTTATTATTCTCGTGTCGGGAGGGTAGCCGTTGGGGATGGTGGGGGGGGGGGACTTTTCGTGCTGGAGTAGGACGGCCCTGGGCTGCTCCCCTGGCCGGGACGGGACGGGGCGGGGGTCGTGGGCAAGGCGAGGGTAAACGGCAGCGGCAGCGGCAGTAGCGGCGGTAGCGGCGGCAGCGGCGGCAGCGGCGGCAGCGGCGGCAGCGGCGGCAGCCGAGAGGGGATCTGCGCAAATGGTTGCGGATTTAGCGTTAAGCTGTGTATTCGGAATGTGCGAGTATGGCCACCCTGCCGCCGCCGCCGCCCTGCTGCCTTCCGGTCTCCACGACGGATCGTCAGGATGCAGATAAGGCGGCCCCCCGCGGACTTGCCTTTGCAGAGCCGGGGAGAGCCTCCTCTTACTTTCCGACGACGCTTTTGTGCGGCCCAAATCTCTCTGTCTCTCTCTCTCTCTGTCCCTCTCTCTCTCTCTGTCTCTCTCTCTCTGTCTCTGTCTCTCTCTCTGTCTCTCTCTGTCTCTCTCTCTCTCTCTCTCTCCCTCTCTCTCTCCCTCTCTCTCTCCCCTCTCTCTCTTTCTCTCTCATTCTCCCCCCCCCCCTCTCTGTCTGTCTGTCTGCGAGGGGCGAATCACTAGCGTAATCATGTGTACAAAATTCTAGAAGTTTTTAAAAAGAAATTGATAAAAATTGCGAATTTGAGGTTGGACTTGGACTTCATGCCGAAAAATAGCACTTACACAGGCTGAAATGGCCAGAAAAGCAATAAAATTCGAAAATCAACGAAAACCACGGGGTGTAATCCGACGAAATCCTGAAATCTGTGTACACTTTTTAAATGAGTGGTTGTCCCCTCGGTCTGTCTGTCTGTCTGTCTGTCTGTCTGTCTGTCTGTCTGTCTGTCTGTCTGTCTCTCTCTCTCTCTCTCCCCCCTCTCTCTCTCTCTCTCTCTCTCTCTCTCTCTCTCTCTCTCTCTCTCTCTCTCTCTCTCTCTCTCTCTCTCTCTCTCTCTCTCTCTCTCTCTCTCTCTCTCTCTCTCTCTCTCTCTCTCTCTCTCTCTCTCTCTCTCTCTCTCTCTCTCCCTCCCAAGCGCATTCCGTTAAAAGTATAGGTGCACCTTTTTTCGGGCAAACAACTCCGGCAGGATGCACGCAGCAGCGCGCGCCCCGGGTCCCGCCCCGGAGCTTAACCCCCCCCCCCCCCGCCCTGGAGCTTAACCCCCCCCCTCCCCCCGCAGTCTACCCGTGCCATTCTCCATCACTAATCGAGTGTGAAATTCGGCCTCGGCAACTTGAGCGCGTGGTCCGCGGCTCGGCCGCTCGCCGTCGTGGCTGTGCGGCCCGGGGGCGGCAGTTGGCGCGTTCCGTCCGGGGCCGGGGGCGTGCCGTTGTCGGCGACCTGACCCCCGCTGTCGGCCCCCGCGGCCCCCAACCCCCGCTGTCGGCCCCCGCGGCCCCCAACCCCCTCTGCCCCCGCGGCCTCCAACCCCCTCTGCCCCCGCGGCCCCCAACCCCCTCTGCCCCCGCGGCCCCCAACCCCCTCTGCCCCCGCGGCCTCCAACCCCCTCTGCCCCCGCGGCCCCCAACCCCCTCTGCCCCCGCGGCCCCCGGCTGCTGCTGCTGCTGGCTTTTCGCACAACACACTGCCAGGCCGCGTTGGGCCGCATGGGAGCCGAATGACATCTGGCGATTTGGGGGGGGGGGGGGGGAGGGGGCACAGTGGGGATAGACGCGTTTTCTTTCGATTAAAATTGAAATTGAAAGGGCTCTCTATACGCGGCGCTGCCATCGCACGCCGCTCTGTGCTGTTTTTTTTGTGTTTTTCTTTTCCTTCCCCGCCTTTCAGGGGGTTTAGAAGACCACCGATACCGTTCGCAAAGGAGACCGCCAACGGTTCATCGTTACGCATTTAAATCGATTCGCAAATGGTCTTGGAAACGATTTTTAAATGCACTTGATAGAAACGAATCGAACTGACTTGATGTTGAGGAATTGATGTGGACATGGAGTTGGTTGGTTGTTTTGCAGGTCGGCCCATGGTGCACCCGGCCCTGCAGACGGTGGGCGCTGTCGCGGGTCAGTCCGTGACGCTGAGCGCGGAGTTCTGCGCCAACCCGGCGGCCAGCCGCGTGGTCTGGGTGACGCAGCAGCTGCTGCTGCAGCCCGGCGGCCGCGACCCGCACAGCGGCCACCAGTTCCACAACCTCACGGTGAGTACGGAGCACACCCGCAGGTGTGTCTGATAATTCGAAAAGAAAAAAAAAATCATGATGGAAAAGGGGTTAATAGATCGGTCATTTTTTTTTCGCATTCTACTTGGATGACGAATTTCTCATATTTGTTTGGTCGCGGTGAGCTCGGCACCCGCAGGTGTACCGCCACAACCACAAAAAAAAAAAAGATGTAAGACGGGTTTAATATAGAGGTCAATTTTTTTTCGCGTTACTGTTTTGGATGACGAATTTCTCATTTATTTTTGTTCGTGTTAATTAATGCGAAAGGGCCATACCTGCCTGGTCTCGTTGGGGCGCCACGCCGCACCCCTCAGTCTCCAACAACAAGTTTTAGTTGTCGCTCGTAATCGGGCAAGCGGCTTGCTCGCTGTGCTCGCTGCGTGCCACGTCAAGTCACCTTTCTTGCATCCCTCCCTTCCCTCCCCCGCTGCCTGCCGCCCTTGTTCATTCTCCCCCCCCCCCCATCCCCTCCCCCTCCTCCCTCCCACCCCCTTCCGTTCTCGTATACGACGATCCACGCCCCCTTTTCTCTCCCTCGTCGATTCCCACCCTTTAGGCGCGGCGGCAAAACTTGGGGTTCAAGTTGAAAGCGTCCTCCCCGGCGTGGCGTGGCGCGTGGCGTGGCGCGTGGCGTGGTGCGTGGCGTGGCGTGGTGACAGCTTGAGCCCCCGACGGTGTCCCCCCCCCCCCCTAATGAGGTGGCGTGGCGTGGCGGGCGCAACGCGTTATTTGACAGGGATTTGACGGGCCGGGAGGTGTGGCACCGATAGGAGGGGAGGGGGGGGGGAGTGTAAAAAGGACGAGGCAACACGCTGCCGAATCAGCTCGTAAATTATGATCTCTCTCTCTCTCTCTCTCTCTCTCTGTACCAGGGACATTCTCAGAACGATGTGCGAGTAGAGGGGGAAGAGGGCGGCGGGGGGAGAGAGGGTGAGAGAGACAGAGAGAGAGAGAGAGAGAGAGAGGGGGGGCGCTGAACAATGCAGGGAAGGGTCGGGGGCGGTTGGGGGCCGCCGGGCGTGTGAAGAGTGTGCCCGCCGCCCACCATGGCCGTGCAAGGCAGAGGCGGTCGCAGAGAAAATGTCAGGAGTGGCCTAGGCGGGACACGGCATGGCCGGGGCGGGGCGGGGGCGGGCGGGGGTGGGCGGGGGCGGCAGAGGAAGAGCACGGAGCCCCCGGCTTGGCGGCGGCGGACGGCGGCAGGGTAGCACAGCGATTCATTATTTCGACCAGCCCTGCGGTGCAAGCTGTCACGTCCCGCAGCCCCGCCCAGCCCAGCCCGGCCCGGCCCGGTCCAAGGTCCAGCCCAGCTCGGCTCGGCTCGGCTCGGCTCGGCTCGGCTCGGCTCGGCTCGGCTCGGCTACGCTCCTCCCGCCGTTAGGACCATAACGCAGCGGCTCCCGGACGACACCCGCCACCGGCCAACGCCCCCCAGCAGACCTGGAGGACGCCGTCGGCGGTGCCTCTGGCTCGTTCTCTTGTGAGGTTTCCGTCGGCGACCCTGGTGTGCTGTTGTTGGGACGCTTTGCTTCTCTTTATTTTATTTTTCTGGCTTGTGTCCCTCGATTGAGCGGCGCGTTCTCTGCCAGACAGCCCCGCCCCGCCCCGCCCCGCCCCCTGCAGGCACGCGTGTCGTGCGGGCTGCATATGTCTCGGATCTTGACGTAGTGCAGCGGCTCAGGTGCATGGAAATACGGATGTCCCCCGCCTCCTCTACTAACAGGGGTAGGGGGGGGGGTCACGGCGGTGTTTGAACGCACCGCTGCTCCGGCACTGCAGCCGTCACTGGCAGCCGGGGGCGGCGCGGAGGCGGCGCGGGGGCGGGGTACGATGATGACAAATCTGTAGCAATATCGGCCGGGGACGAGCCGAGGAGGAGAGGGACGGATGAATTGGAGAGAGAGAGGGCGAGAGACGTCAGTGCAAACGGAAATGGAGGGCTCTGGCGAGAACAAGATGGGGGTCCGGGGGCCCCGCGGGGGGGGGGGGGGGGGGGGGCGGGGGCAAAAAGGTTTTGGCTCTCTACCCGGCATCTCCCGCCATTATTTTTCACAACACGTCGTCTCCGTGCCGCCGCCGCCGCCACCGCCACTGCTGCTGCTGCTTTTTGGAAATGCGCGGCCTGGCAAAGCAATGCACATCACGGCCCGGCCTGGGAGGCGCCGCCCCCAGTGCCGCCCCCAGGGCCGCCCCCCGTCGCCGGCTCCGGACGTTACTGAATTACGTGATTATGGCGTGCGGCGGCGACAGTGTGTAAATAATAAAGCAGCCCCCAACGAATCGCCTGCGCGGCCACCGGGCCGCGTACATACAGAGCAGCATGGAGTGTCTGGGGGCGGGGCGGGGGCGGGGCGGGGCGGGGGCGGGGCGGGGCGGGGCCCTGAGCGCCGCCGCCTCCGCTGCTAGCCAGCGACACAAACGCGGCACAAATCGGTTTAGTAGTGCGGGAGACGTCCACGAAGCGGGACAGCAGGACAGCAGCCTCCGCTGCTTCCCGTGCTGCGTAGGCAATGTGGCCTGGTGCACGACGCGCGTGCCCTGCGGGATGCCTACCCGTCCGCTCGCAGGCGCTCGCCCTCCCACCCCGCCAGGCCAAGCGCCAAGCCAGGTTCCATACTCCTTCCCCGCTCAGATCATGCATATTTCCCCGGCGGCCGCGGCCCCCTTGTAGACCGCGCTCCCGGCCCGGCCCGACCCCCCGCCTGAAATGAAAGAAGGAACGGAATGGCAAAGGAGGGCCATCGGCTATGGCTCGGCCGGTCCGAGCGCAGAGCGGGCGCAGAGCGGAGGCCCGCCCGGCCCCGCCCGGCCCCGCCCCATGGAGGCCCTCGGCCTGGACCCGAGGCACAGCGGAGCACAGCGGGGCACAGCGACCGAGCCGAAGCGTGATGGGAATGCGAGTGATTTTGCCAAAGCAAGCAGCGCGCGCAGAGACGCGCGCCATCGCCCAGCGGGGGAAAACGGTTCCACTTCTCCATCAAAGGACAAGATGGCCACGATTACCCCCCCCCCCCCAACCAACCCTCCATCCCCCTTTCCCCCCTCCCCGCGAGCCCCCAACCCTGATCAAGCGATCAACCTCCCCTCATTCCCCGTGGCCATACACCGCCAATGCTATTTTTCCTAGTCTCCTCTCTCTCTTCTCTTCTCTCTCTCTCTCTCTCTCTCTCTCGTCCTCTTTCTCTCTCTCCGCCACTGTATAAGAAGGCAGCACACTTCTCTCACTCTCCGTTCTCTCACCTGTCCCACCCTCTTGCCTCACCCGCCCTCCTCTCCTCTCTTCACGTCTCGTCGCGTCAGCCAATCCATCCCTCGACATCCCCCGCCCCCTCCCTCCCCTTTCTCTCCTTCCCTCCCTCCCTCCCTCCGGGCAGATCTCGCTCGTTCGCTCTCAATTTCTCGCTAAGGTGCTCCTGAGAAGCGCTGCGCCGCGGCCCGTCGTGCTGCGAGACGTGGAGCTGCCGGCGCAGGCTGTGCAGCGGGCGCAGCAGCGGGTGCAGCAGCGGGTGCAGCAGCGGGTGCAGCAGCGGGTGCAGCAGCGGGTGTAGCAGCGGGTGCAGCAGCGGGTGCAGCAGCGGGCGTAGCAGCGGGTGCAGCAGCGGGTGTAGCAGCGGGTGCAGCAGCGGGTGTAGCAGCGGGTGCAGCAGCGGGTGCAGCAGCGGGCGCAGCAGCGGGCGCAGCAGCGGGTGCAGCAGCGGGTGTAGCAGCGGGTGCAGCAGCGGGTGCAGCAGCGGGTGCAGCAGCGGGTGCAACAACTGGCGCAGCAGCGGGTGCAGCAGCGGGTGTAGCAGCGGGTGCAGCAGCGGGTGCAGCAGCGGGTGCAGCAGCGGGTGCAGCAGCGGGTGCAGCAGCGGGTGCAGCGGCGGGTGCAGCGGCGGGTGCAGCGGCGGGTGCAGCGGGCTGTGGTTGCGCACTCGCTGTCCTCAGTGCACCTGTCCTTGCCGCATCGCCCGAACTCCCGAACCTCTCTGTCTGTCCGCGGGGAATGGTCCCACTGCCCCTCCCCCCTTCCTACCCCCTCTGGCGCCGCGCCGTCGTCAGGTGAGTGCAAAGGTAACCCGAGACAATCACGCCCTCCGCCCCCCTCCCCCTCCCCCTCCCTCCCCGCGCCCAGGACCTCCCGGCCGGGCGGTACTCGAACCCAAGGCGTGTCTAATAAACTGCAGGCGACAGAGGCGCCACTACGGCCCACCACGGTTGGCGCCGCCCGCCGTTCCGTTTCTCGTGTTTCCTCGCGATTCCCGGACAACGACAACAGCGGCAGCAGCAGCAGTCTCTCTGTGTGTACTCGGGTCCTCCGTTTCCAATCCTGTTTGGAAACCCCTATTTCAGCTCAACGTGCACGCGCTCTCCCAGCACCCTTTTTGTAAGCCCCCCCCCCCCCCTATTCCCAACTGGGCGCATCCTCTGCTCGTTTTGGCCCTGTCCTTCCCGGTTCCCGGCAGAGGCTGCCTGCCTGCCTGCCTGCCTGCCTGCCTGCCCGAGCCTCTGCGCTGCCAGCTCAGCCTGTCCGGCCCGTAATAAAATGAGGCCATTTAATCCTCGGCGCATAGCGGCCGTTAACTGTCCAAAGCCGCCCCTCCGCCGCCCCCGCACCCTCGCGGCGGACACCGCAGGGCCGCTAGGGACAGTGTGTGGGCGTGCCGGGGGTTGGGGGCGGCCGGGGGCGGCCGGGGGCGGCCGGGGGCGGCCGGGGGCGGCCGGGGGCGGCCGGGGGCGGCCGGGGGCGGCCGGGGGCGGCCGGGGGCGGCCGGGGGCGGCCGGGGGCGGCCGGGGGCGGCCGGGGGCGGCCGGGGGCGGCCGGGGGCGGCCGGGGGCGGCCGGGGGGATCAGCGGCGGGCGTGGCGGTGCAGCCGGGGGCGGCCCTGGGGCCATTTTGATTATTTTTACGGCGTTGCCTCCAACATTTTCACGGGCGGGCTTTTACAAATGGGGCGCCCTGGCCAGCGGCAGCGGGACGGGCAGGACTCTGTGGTGGTGGTGGTGGTGGTGGTGGTGGTGGTAGTAGTAAGGAAAGGGGGGGGGGATTCTCCCGTTAAGGTCTTTACGTCGCGTTGTTACGGGTGATTGTCGCCGGAAGGGCTGAGCTGAGCGTTCCACGGCCTCCGGCCCCTTCGACCCCCGGCCTCTTCCTCCGTCCCCATGGCAGCCCCATGGCAGCCCCATGGCAGCCCCATGGCAGCCCCATGGCAGCCCCATGGCAGCCCCATGGCAGCCCCATGGCAGCCCCATGGCAGCCCCATGGCAGCCCCGTGGCAGCCCCATGGCAGCCCCATGGCAGCCCCATGGCAGCCCCATGGCAGCCCCGTGGCAGCCCCATGGCAGCCCCATGGCAGCCCCGTGGCAGCCCCATGGCAGCCCCATGGCAGCCCCATGGCAGCCCCATGGCAGCCCCGTGGCAGCCCCGTGGCAGCCCCCCGGTGTTGTGAGGAAAAGCGCTCCCCGCCAGGCAAACGGTCTCGAGGCCATCCCGTCCCGCCGCTCCGCAACCCTCTCTCCGTGTTTGCTCGCGTGAGAGGGGTGAGGGGTGGCCGGTGGAGGCTGCGGGGGCGGCCTGGAGCCCGGCCGGGTCAGGCGGGCCGTGGCCGGGGCTGGGACCTCAAACGTACGCTCCCGGACGCATACTCCAGCGCCAGGGCGAGACGGTCCAGCCCCGCGCCGGCGCCAGTCCGGGTGTGTTCTAGAGTACTCTGAGTAACGTAACCCTGTTCAATATCACAACATTGCGGACAGGAAAGAAACCGAAGAAGTTTAAGTCGAGAGACGATGAGTGCGGGTCAGTTTCAGTGAAGTGGCGGCTGCACAGCGGTGGCAGTGACGGAACGGGGGCGGGCCGGGGGGCGGGCCGGGGGGCGGGCCAGATCGCCTCAAGGCGCGGAGTGTTGGCTGCTCCGTGGAATTCAAACCATCTCATTAAATATGGAAGCCAGGCCGTCGCACAGGCCGCACGCCGCCGCACCCGGCCGCCCCCAGCCACCCCCGGCCGCCCCTAGCCGCCCCCAGCCGCCCCCGGCCGCCCCCGGCACCATTGGCATCCCATGCCGACGCGCGCTACGCCGTGCTGTTCAAAGCTAACGCCAGGCGGCGTGGCGGTGCAGCCACGAGGCCAGGCCGGGGGCTGCCGGGGGCTGCCGGGGGCTGCCGGGGGCTGCGGGGGCTGCCGGGGGCCCGGTCCCTGTTGCTTTCGGCGCTATCCCTTCTAATTTCGAAAACTCGTCTACTTGCTCCGGCCCCAGCTAGCCGGAGGGAAGAGGGTTAGGGTTGGGGGTGGTCCCTGTCCCTCCAAAATTACAGTAGAAGTCAACCGAAATGCAACCAAAACTCAATATAGAACTCCTCCCCCCTCCCCCCAATGTTTCTGGAGTTCAATCACAATGTATGCATTATTCAACCATAGCTCATTAAAAAAATATTGGAAAAAAAATTGAAATCATTTATTTTAATCACTGAAATTCTTGTGAAGTTGACTCCTCTAGCCATAGCCCAGCACGAGGGCGAGCCTCCCGGGTGACCGGACAGCAGCAGCAGACACTCCCTTTCAGCGTTTCCCTCCGCCCCGCTGCGTTTTTCATCTTCTCTCGATAACTAGTCTTTTGTTTCCATCCCCCGGCACGAGCCGCGCCGTCGTTCGCCTCCCCTGAAATGACTAAAATTCCCGGCGTTCCTGTGTGGAGATTATGTTGCTTTAAGCCGGGTGAGGGGGTGGGGGTTGGGTCGGGTTTGGGGTGGACTGAGGGGCTGGGCCGTGCGTTGGGGCTGTACGCCGTGCGCGCCGCCAGGGCCGCCACCGCCACCGCCACCGCCACCACCGCCGCTCTGTCAACTTGGTAGAGGTATAATGCGCCACGCCCGCTGCGTGAGCGAGGGCAGCAAACAGGAGTCGAAACTCTTTCCCTCTGCCTCTGCACTCTACCGCCGGAGTACCTCCGGAATGCTCCGGACCCCCGGACCCCGGATGCCGGCGGAGAGGTCCCCGGAACGGTTCCGGTGTGGCAGTATGACAGTGAGCCACGAGACTGTTTTTGGACTTTTCTAACATTTTTTTTTCTTGTTTCTGTCTAGGCGAGCGAGACTCCGCACTGCCGCATCGCCCGGCTGACGCTGCACCACGTGCGGCCCGCGGACGCCGGCGAGTACCTGCTGCTGGTGCGGTCCCCCGGGGGCGCCTCCGAGGGCAGCGTCACGCTCAACGTGACGGTGGCCGAGGGCTACTCGCGCGCCCGCCCCCACGGCCCCCACGGCCTCGGCCCCAGCCATGTGGTCGTCGTCGGCCTCCTGGCCGCCCTGCTCACCGTCCTCAGCAACGACGCGAACCTGTGCCTCGGCCTCGGCTGAGCGGCTGAGCGCCCCGGGTGGGGACGACCACACCCACACACGACTGAACACACTGGACTCAGGGCCGCCGGAGGGTACTGGAGGGAGGGCGGGTTGCTGGAGAACAGTTTACGGACGGAGAAATGTGCAATTTTCCTCGAAAATGCGCGCGCAGTCTGATTTGCCGAGTGTGCTTGGAGCGCGCCGGAAACGCCGGGCCCAGCGCGGCCGCCGGCCAGCAGGTGCTCCGAGGTGCTCACACTTCCGGGAAGTGTTGGCGCGAGGAGTAACGTTACTAGTTATGCATAAACTTTAGTTGTCTATTGAGTTGACCTTGACCGTCCAACTGGCACGTGCTGCCGAGTATTAATTGTCACAGCCTGGGCATGGCCTGGGGGGCCTGGGCTCAGAGACTGATGTACACGCCACCGGATTCTGCATAGGAACTGCCCGTTCGCGCGAACCGCAAAAACATTCGTGTAAACACTTTTAAAAAAAATATTAATACATTTGGTAGCGGCTATTAGTTGGCGGGCGTGGAAGAAGAGGACGGAACTGATGATTAGCCAAGTTACTTTCTGGTTCCTCCGGGCCGGGGAAGAGGCGGGACCCTCCGCACAAGAAAACCTAATTGTTATACAACATTATATATTTTGACCAGATAAATTTATTTTAGACGGTAAAAGCTATTTGGCGGTGCCGCTGCCGTGACGTACCCAAAGCTTTCATTTCGGACTGTACACGGCGGGGCGGTTGTGAATGCCTGACCTGACGGAGCGTCCACGCCCGCATGGGTGCATCAGGGCTGCCTACCCACACGGCGCCGTGGTACACAGGTACCTGCTTTCAGTCCTTAGGTAGCCCCGAAAATTTTTTGTGTGAGCAGTTTGTGAGTAAAGCTAGTGAGACTGAGTCAGAGTGGATATTCGTCTTGAGGGGCTCCATGAAAACCATTTCCTAATTAATTGTCGAGCTCTTTTCTTTTGGACTTTTCTCTGGGTGGCGTTCGAGTGGGTTGCTGCTCTCTTGCATCGAGTTCGTCCAAATCCAACAGTCTGAGGGATTCGTTTTATTTCTATTCTTTTCTTATTTTGGTTTTAGGATGGTGTTGCGTGTAAAAAAAATTATCAGTACAAGAAAAGAGAAAAATGTACTAAATTTAAAAGAAAGCTTCGGTCCAAAAAGCCTCTGTAAGGCAAGTTAGGGCATTCCCAAACGTAACCCACGTCCTGGTAAATTTATGTCCTACGTTTCTATTTTTGTGAAAAATTGTGCGTGTAGTATAAATACATCCTATCTCTTACAAAGATAGGGTACATGCTGTAAATAAACTGTAGTATATGTGTATACTGTGGACTCTTGTCAGCAGCAGATGAAAATAAATCCAATTAGTGGTAATCTGCGCCACACTGCTGAACAAGGGTTCTTAGGAAGAAATGTGATACCTAGCTGTTTTAAGAGAGTCTGTTCCAAAATGCTCTGGAGAGCACGGAACACTCTGTAAATTTTATGTGCGTATTGTGAAAATATGAATGTGAAATATGAATGTAACTGTTGGAAATAATTATAATAAACTAGCATACATCTGCATGCAGTAAGTCTCTGAGTACAATTTCACCCTCTATCCCCTCACACTATCTCACCCACAGGATCTGAGTGTAATTTGCTTGCAGTTCCCAGGGGAGAAAAAACGAGAATATCATAATCACTTATTTATTTTCAAAAGTAACAAAAAGCAAAGACCAGTACAAAAAAGCATGTGGTAAGACAAAGAATAAAAATCAATATTATATGTTATGGCGAAAGTCCAACATCCGCTGGAATCGCACATTCCCTGTAACATACATACTTGACATTACTCCATTCTTTCTTCAGAGCGTACAAAAATATACAAGATAAGATTTCTTAATTTACACATGAAACAAGAAGAACTTTTGACACAATCTGAGTAGGGCCTAGACTAGGCATTAGGAAAGCTACAGTTGTACACTGAGGACTAAACAAGTTAGGCTGTATCGATATATTAAGGATTTGTTCGAAACAAATATAAAATTAAAAATTACTACCCTATCAATAATCAAGGATTATAATCTAGAAAAGACAGTTCATTATCCCTGATAAAATACCGGTACATGGTCCCATAAAATACAAACAACACGTAAAAAAGTTAAAATGACTAGCCTCTAAGCACTTTAATTAATGGCTACATAACATTTTCAAAAATATAATCAACTGAGGTATTTTCAGGACTGAATGAGAAAATGAGCCAAATGGAAAGTGATGCAGCAAGAGAGTATAGAACAGTGAAACAATTTAGCACATGCAGCTTTTAGGGAGTAGAGAATGAAAATATTGTATACGAAATCAGGTGCAAGATTAACTCTTGGAATGAAAGAACAAAGATATCAGGTACGGTTATTAAAAATTACACTATGAACACATCAATACACAAATGCAAAAGTAACCAACATGGAAAGGAAATCTGTGCTTTTTAAAAATACATTCAAACCACTATTTTTTTACGGCTACATCTACAGAAACTTAAGTACAACAGTACCAAATGAGTTTGCCAACTACCCCAGCAACATTCCATGTGCGACTAGAAATATGAAATTGATAGAGAATGACTCATGACTCATGATGACTAGCACAAAAATTCCCTTAAGCATGAGTTCTACGTCTGTGTATGCCTTACATTACTGACTCAGATCAATGTATCCCGACGACGGAGTGGAGGAGGGCCACTGTTGGAAAGAAACACAAAATTCATTGATGAGTGTTAGTGAAATATATGGTGATTTCTCCCTCAAAAATTACAGTTCCTTACATGAGAGTTGCACGGTAAAAGTATCAGACAGAGGTAAAACCCAACATTCAATTCAGAACACCATCACAGCAAACAACAAGCATTATACCAAAATTTGTAGGTCTCTTTCACATTCCATGCAAGTTAGTGATTAATATTACCATTGCAATTTAATACACAAAATCCAAGAAGCTCCCTCAAAGTACAAGTGAAAGTCAGAAGGGCGGAAGATAATGGAAACACTGTGTGGGAAGAACAGAAAACAAGATGCATTATTACACCACTCCACAGGATATAAAGCGCACTCTCAAACCCAACATGCTGACTGACCTACCACAAGATTTAGAGAAATGAGAATGGATCTTCCCATATATAGAAGACAGTCGAGACCATCAAGTAGAGGAGCAGGTTCGATCAAAGTTCAGCCTATAACAGTGACCATGCACCGGGTTCCAGTTAGAGATCTCTACAAAGCAGCAACGGTAGTAGAAGCCATATACAATTTATGATGATCAAATAACACAAATTTTCACTCTAGGCAAAAATACAAAAATATACAGCAGTCAACAGAGAATTTTGAGCTGTTTCAGAAGCTCAGAAAGAAATGTATTGTTTGCAGGCTCTTAGAAAGAAGAAAGAAAAATAGACAAAGGAAGGTCAAGAGAAGAAAAATTAGTGATACTACACAATTTTACTCTGAAACAGTGCAGGGCTCAATCTGCTTCATACAAACATGTATCTTTACCAAATATCTACACATGGAACACAATTCAATAAATTGGTTCTACAAGCTGGAGTTGGCTGACTTGCCAAAACCTGAACATTACCTGAGCATGTTGAGAGGGCTAATATGAGAGAGAGAAGGCTCCTTCATCAGAGTTGATGATATGTTCAGTGCCACAAAAACACAACAGAGTAACAGAGGACCAAATATAGCTCCTTCACTCCCCATGCAATAGACGCCTCCTGCCACAGACAGGCCTGTGAGGTATGGGTGGCCTCTGTAAATAGTAAAAAGAATCACAAAAACAAAATTACAAATTCTTCTTTGAGAACTCAAGTGATGTTCTGATTCCATTCCATTGAGCTCACCCCTTGATTTCCTCATATACCAGTCCATTGAGCCATGATGTGGGAATGTAAAATGCTAGAATCATGATCAGTGCTAGCATTGAATGTCCCTGAGCCAGCCACAAGTCTAAGACAGCAGGAATGCAAGCCCAGTAGGTACCAAGAAACGGTACAACCCCCAACAGCGCAGCAAGAACTGAAAATATGATTCAAAGAGGTTTGAGCATCTAATTTACATCAGACCCTTTCAAGATACTGTACTTTCTCAGTGTAGCATACCAGATGGCAGGTACACAACTTTAACTCCAAATAATGTGTGGATGAGCCAAGCCCACAATCCATGAAACACAGCCATTTTGAAAGATGCACGGAAGACATCTCCAACAGCCCCATCAATTGCAATTGCAATTCTGGAAGAAAATTTTTTTTGTCTCAAAACATGTTTGTAAATATGAAGAAATGTAATCCTCCTGAATTTGTGTATTATGGTAACATACTGGTTTCCACTGCTTGGGCTAAAGCTAGCAACCAGTTCCACAGGACGATATGTACTTCCACTTGAGCTCAGTAGATAAAATAATGCAGTGAAAAACACAACCTGAAAATTGAATTTCATGATTCTTGTCTTCAGTGAAGACAACAAGAAATAATGATGCACACATTAATTACCGAATTAATTATGAAGTTGATGACAGCTGAACCCCCACCAAGAACCACAGAAAATATTGTCACCGATGACTGGAAAAGCAGGCTGACATTTCCCTTCAGGATATCCCACAGTGATTCAAGAAGAGAAGTGAGCATACCCACATTCTCTTTTCCAAACTGCATCAACCCATCAAGGTTCAAAAGTTCTGAAAAAAGGGAAAAGTTTTCCATTGCTTCGCAATAACAGTACAAACAGCAAACACAAGTTTCAGTAAAAGAAAACCAGACCTGGAGTCTTCATAACTCCATCTAAAAAGTTCTCCCAGCTTGCATACACAGCACTAGATGATACTTTAGGTCCAAAGGATCCAGGGACATCACTAGCTGTCATCATCCATGCCTGGTAAATACGATCCCACAGCTCAAGCACTCTTTGTTCTAAGAGTTCAGCTTTATCTGCATCTGCGTTTTTTAGCATAGCATGGACCTGACACAAGAGGAAGAAAGTTAACAAAATCATACTGATATATTTCTGGAATCAAGGGCAAGTAATGAATCTTGCTTATAGACGGATTATACCATGTTGGATATACTTTGACGGCCATACAGGTAAGCATTATCTAGCACCAAGTGGAGTTTCTCTTGAACACCTTCAGGAAGAAGTGCTAGTATTTCTTGATTATTGCTGAGAGAGCTATTTATTGCATTTCCTGCTACCTGTACTAGATGGATACCTTCAGCATACACCTGGGGCGGAGAAAAAAAAATACATATGGAGTTGCAGTAAAACACACAGATGAAGTTCAGACACATAAACACTTACATTGACAGTGATGAAAATAGTCGTGCTCAAAAGGAATACTAGAAGAGCTAGTATAACCAGAACACTAGCAGCAGAATCAACAGAATCCCGAAGCGAATGAAGAATATGCAGACGAAGAGATGACTGCATCTGCAATCAAGGTTGCTGTAGAGCACATAGTATAGACAGGAAATTAATAAAAACCCAGCACACTTCAAAAAGTGATCTTACTTTCAGCAACCCAGTAACAAAAGGAGGACACAGTACATTCCTTCTCACATTCCCCCACATGACTACAGAGTTAATGAGACTTTTCACCTGTGAAGATACCCATTTCCACATTCCAAAGTAATGTCCTGGCAACAAGCACATAAAAGATTAGAAATCTGAATAACAGAACCTATTAAAAAAGAAGTACAGAAAATATTGTGTCATACCAAGATTTTTTATCATGTACACAAGGATGGTGAGGGGCAGAAAATGAAGCAGCCACATATGGTTCCAAACAAACACTGCCAGACAAGTCCAGCCTAACACATACAAGCAACCTTCACTGGATATCCTGTCACTCTCAGCCGGTGCACTTTTGAGACTAGTTGGCCGAACGGCAGCAACTGCTTGAGTTTTTAAATGGCTCTCAATCTGTATACAAATAGGATTACCAATTACATTTCAAATAAAGAGAACACTTTCTTCAGATCAAAACTGACCGTTGCCCGAGTGAGACTTCTCAAGGTGCGGGTATTGGGGAGGGAGGTGGCTCGAACAAGGAACTGGGTAATACAGTCACAAGAACCACACATACAAAGACAAATTTCAGAATCACCAGCAGTGAGAAACATACCTCTCTAGGGGCTGGTGGATTTTCAGGGCCATCAACTTTGTCTTTAGCAGATGACTGAACAATATTTTGATCTGCAACTGGCTTGTTGGAATCTACACATGTGTCATCTCTGTCAGAGTTTTCAGTAGGTATAGTTGGAAGCGACTACAAATTAAACAGACAATCACAGGAGTAAATCAACCAAGCTCGTTTGTAACCATTTATGTTTTGGGGAAAGAGTAAGTTAAAAATCTTCTTACCTGTGTTGGCATAACTACTTCTGATGACTGTTCACTGCTGGAAGCACTCTTCATAAGAGCCTCTACTAAGGACAGATGTCTTTCTGTTCGAAAAAAAAAAAAGGTTAAATTTATTCTCACATTTTATTTTAAATTAATTAATTTGACATGTCTGACCTTTTGAAACTTTGTATGAGCCACTTGCTGACCATTTCTCATAAAAATATCCCAGCACGTAAAATGATTGAAGGAGAACAAAGGCTATGACCTGATAAGATGGCCCTACAAAGCGAGAGATGAAGCCAGCAGCAAGACACCACATGACATATGTGCCAATAGAGAAGTGGCTAGAAAACTCTGGCTTCCACCAGACGGCTAATGATGAGAAGTATCCACATGAGTATGTGACCAACTGAAAAAAAATATAAACATTAACAGGGCGCTGTGAAAGGCCACACCACACATGAGACACGTCAGCTTACCACAGTTCCAGTTGAAAGATTCACCACAAAATTTGTCAGCGCATAAAGTGCATATGCCACTCTCCACAGCATACACAGACAGGATTGTGGTGTGTATCCATAGAGAATCAGAACCAGAGGGATCGCAGCACTCAAGTAGAAAATGACCCTTAGATATTTGTAGATGAGACCCCCGATTCTGTCTGAGAATCGATCAAAAGCGCTGACAGGTATCATGACGAAAGCGACTGGAATGGGAGTGCCCCTCGTCTCCAACACATCAAGCCAGTTCTTGACTGAGTAAACGAGAGAATATTTGAAGGGGTGCAGGACGGAGCCAAGAAGGAGTGCCCACAGCAAAGGTTTCATGAACGGGTCCAGAATGAAGAACAGGGCGTAGCAAGCGGCGCAGCAGACCACCAGCAGGAGCATTGCCAGGGCATTGTAAAGGGCAGTTTTCAGCGCTTTTTCGTGGCCCTGAAACCCTAAGCTTCCCCCGAGGAAGTTCCAAACGTTGTTGAGCGTGTTCGCCCTTGTGCTCGCCATCGCTGCAGAGACCAAGTCCTGCGAGCGCGAGCTCCCCTTGAACAGAGATAATCAGCGGCACTGCCCACAAGGCATTCCGAGCAAGTCGAAGAGCAAGGCGGAACGCTGAACGTGCTCCCGAGCGCTGATACAAGAATCAAATGTCACGCATTACAGACATTACAAACGTGATAAAAATTGGACCAATCTGTCATGCCATAAAGTTCCCTTTGTTATTGTTTTTTTTTTTAAGGTCTTGAGCTCACGCCCACGCTATGAGAAATTGCGTTTTGTCTTGTAGAGAGAGTGACCGCCGCTTGTACAAGTAAATGTTCACATTTGTGTTTCACAAAGATCGCGTATTCAGATGAGGGCGTGAATGAGTGACTGTCACAATTAAAAAGTCTCCCACACCTTAGTGCACTCCCCGTTACTCCTGCATCTCTGTTGCGGTGCGGCTGGGAGGCGCTCCCTTTCAGAGAAAGGCGATGTGTCAGGTGTCAGCGGTCAGCGGCGAACGAGTCCGAGAACACACCCTTCCCATGAGTCACCATCCCAGTCCCAGTTTCTAAATGTTTGGGTTCGGAAAACACACTAGCGAGACACGCCCCAAGTAGGGCTTTATTCGTCATTACTTTGACACAAAAGAGGTAATTTCTCGTCCCTGCGGTTGCCCGTTTCCAAGGCACACTTTTGTTTCACCGGATATCACAGGGTTGTTGCGAAGAAATGGCATAGTCCTGTTATCTTGCCTCAGGTTACCTCCCGTCGTCTGTTTTGAAACTCAGTGGTTCCGCCTGTTATTTTCCTAGGACTTGCCCTTTAAATTTTTTCCCCTCAATTTTAAAAATATTTGGGCCGCCTTTTAGCTCCTCGGGATGTTTCCGTTTGTTGGGCCGACCGTATCCTCGTCGAGCTTCATGATAAGAGTCACCATAACCACCAATTTTCTATATTACCAAATTGCTTTTGGGGATGAAGTGCCTTTTTGTTTATTAAATATTGCTGCCGTAGCCATTTCTAGATTTCTGATCCACCTGTCCTGTACACATGTTTCTTATCACTATAGTAATTTCTTCTTTCTTCTCTCTTTTGTGAAGGTGAATCATGACGGCAGATCATTTCGGCACAATTACATTAAAATGGGACCCAAAGAATTTGGAGATTCGTACAATGTCTGTGGAAAAGACATTAGAACCTCTAGTCCTTCAGGTATGTATGATGTTGGGTATAATGTTATGTTCAAGTTACACGTCTCTTACATTCTTTTCTGAATGCAGGTCACCACTCTGGTAAACACAAAAGGTCCATCAAAAAAGAAAAAGGGCCGGTCGAAGAGAGCCCATGTTCTAGTCGCAGCAGTGGAGAAAGCTACAGAAAATTTCATTGAGAGAGGAGAAATGATTGCTTATGAGAATCCAGACATCAAGTCAGAAATGCTGTCTGCTGTTGAGGAAGTTCGCAAAACTGGTAGGGTGTCAATGATGTCTTTTTGTTGAAGGCAGGAGATACAGATTAAAAAGATCATCAGTAAATGTGTCTCTTATCCTTTTGTTTGTTTCTTTTTTTTTCAAGGTGCTGCCATGAGCCTTGCTGCTCGTGAATTTGCAGATGATCCATGCTCTTCTCTCAAAAGAGGTAACATGGTTCGAGCTGCCCGCAACCTGTTATCAGCAGTCACAAGGCTTCTTATATTAGCTGATATGGTTGATGTTCACCTTCTCTTGAAATCACTCCGTGTTGTAAGTTCCTCTGTGCTCTATGTTTGAATTGTTATTAACAAATTAGCATTCAGTCTTCTGTTCTAATTTTTACTTTGTGTTGTAATTTCAGGTTGAAGATGACTTGGAGAAGGTAAAGAATGCATCATCACAGGTGGAATTATTGGACAACATTAAGGGATTTGCACGGAATGCTTCTGAATTGATGAACCAAGCCGCTAAACGCCAACAAGAGTTGAAGGACCCACAACTACGAGATGATCTGGCTGCAGCTCGTGCTGTACTCAAGAAACATTCCACCATGCTCCTTACTGCTTCCAAGGTACTTTGTGGTTCTGGCTCTGGTGATATGCATGTAAAGAGTTTCAGCTCAATTTGTTTGTATTGTCTGTCCTGTAGGTTTATGTTCGTCATCCTGAGCTAGCTGCTGCAAAGGCAAATAGGGATTATGTTTTCAAACAAGTTTGTGAAGCAGTTACAACTATTTCGGATGTTGCCCAAGGCAAAGGGCCCCAGGTACCTCAACATCCTTATGATGGTCCGGGAGAACTGGCTGCCGCCCTTGATGACTTCGATGTAAGTTTTTGTTTTTGTTGTTTATACTTTGCCTCATTGTTCTTGTTGACTGAACTCTATATGGCTTGTTTAGGATCGCATTGTCATGGATCCCTTGGCTTACAACGAAGTACGAACTCGACCATCTCTTGAGGAGCGCTTGGAAAGCATTATTAGTGGAGCAGCACTCATGGCAGATTCAAGCTGCACTCGAGATGAGAGACGCGAGAGGATTGTTGCAGAATGTAATGCTGTCCGCCAGGCTCTTCAGGAGCTCCTCTCAGAATACATGAACAATGTGAGTAGATTTCGCTCTTGGATTTTAATATAGTAGCCAGTTCAGAGTGTGCTATCATGTTGTCTGAATGAAAATTCTGCATAAAACTTTGAGTAAGCTGTAAGCTTTTACTGATTAACTATTACTTTAAGATGTCGGTCAGGTGGTTTCTTAGCAGTGAGGACATTTGTGCTTTCTTTGGGAATAATAGTCGTGGGTGCTTGGATAACAATTGTTATTTGCTTCATGGTAACAAAGAATTTAAACTTATTGATATATTGTAATCTTTCAATGGTGAAGGATTAGACATCTATTTCACTACACGGAATCCAATACCTTGTCTTGTTTTTCAGTTTAGTGTTGTCAGTTATTAGATACCTTGAAGCATGGTAGAGGTGTGGTGTACAAATTATTTAATCAGGTACCAATTAGCCATGTTAACGTCTACAATCGACAATTTTTTCATTCATATCCATCTTTACCTTTTTAATTTGAATTTGCCTGTACCTTGGGTGACTTTCTCTTTTCTTGATTAAGATTTACGGTATTTTTTGTCTACTTTAATAGTTTTTTTTTTGTTTTGTTCTAATATTGTAAGTGTTTGTTGTTGGTTGGTAGCAAGTACAAACCACCCGGAGTCTGTTGGTAAATATACCATTTTTACTGAGTGCAAACCTACAATTATGGCATATCTAACATTCTTCTGCTTTGTGCTGTTTCTTGCACCCTTATCTTTCCACAAGAAAGTTTTATTTTTAAATCAGTTTTCCTTGTCTCTATGTGCAGTCCTCTTTACTTTTGTTCAAATTAGCAGTAAATGGAAAAGCTTGAAATTATTTTAATTTTTCTAATTCTAAACTCTGTGTTTCTTGTTATTTTTACTGTGTCTTAGCAATAATTAGGAAGATTTGAATAGGACTTTTGTGTGCTTGCACTTTTTGAGGTTATTTTCCAATACTACAGATTTGGGTTGAAAGTGCCTAAGCACTTCTGTGGCAATTATAGTTGCTGTTGGTTGCTTATAAATGTAAAATGTGACAGTATATTTTTGGGCCATTATAAATTAGACTTTACAGAACATCCTTTCCTAGCAATTGGACAACAACCCAACTGAACTTCTTAAGAATAAGGTTTAATCAGATGATAGCTAATTTATCATCTTAAATATTTTGCAGGCTGATCAGATATTATCTGAGAAGTTGATGCACTTTTTCATGTACGATGCAGTAACTGTACTTACGTAGAAGTGTAGATGTCTGTTCAAGTTTTCAGGAGTTGGACTTGCCTTAATTGCTTAACAGCTTTGATAAGAAATTCAACTGTGTTTGTCTGTCTTACCTATAACTCCTGTCTTACTTAAATGGCTTCCTGTTATGAGCCAGACTATTTTTTTTCCCCCCAGGTATTTTTTAGAATTATTTTAGATGTGATTAGTGCTGCTGTGAGGAATGGCTGTATATGTATTGCCTTTGTCAATGTGAGCTCTGTTTGTCCTTGGCTCCTTTCCCTGTTAAACATATAATAGTCTCTAGGTCAGGGCTATACAATCTCCCTGTAGCTCTGTATGTGGTTTCCTCCTTTTTTTCCTTTTTTTAAATCATCTTTTAGATATCTTTTCATGAAATTATTATCTGCTATGCAGTGGTGTCCTCAATGCCTGATAGCATGAGCTTGTGGAGGATATGTCATCCTATTCTCCTGTCCAGAGTCCATTTCATTGTGGATGAGATATTATCATTATGTTGTATCTGCTTCCTCTAACATGAGAAATGCACAATTTTTCAGATGGGTGTTAAGGAGCCGACAGAAAACCTAGAGAGAGCCATTGATCACATGTGCCGCAAAACTAGGGATTTGCGCCGTCAACTTAGGAAGGCTGTAGTTGACCATGTGTCTGACAGGTTTGTTCATGTCTTACAAAAGAGTATGTAGAATGAATTTTTCCAGATTCTATATTGAACAATTTTTCTTTCAGCTTTTTGGAGACGAATGTGCCTTTGCTGGTTTTGATTGAAGCAGCCAAAAATGGCAAAGAGAAAGAGGTGGAAGAGTATGCTCAGGTTTTCACAGAGCATGCCAACAAACTTGTGGAGGTGAGTCCTTAGCCTAATTTTAAATTACATGGGTTTTCTAAAATTTTCCCTCTCATATTCCTTAATGACTTTGTCTGTGTTTTAGGTGGCAAATTTGGCTTGCAGCATGTCTGGCAATGAGGATGGTGTGAAGATGGTGCGTTACGCAGCAGCTCAGATTGAAACACTTTGCCCACAAGTGATAAATGCTGCACGTATTCTTGCTGCTCGTCCTCATTCAAAGGTTGCATTGGAAAACATGGATGTTTTCAGAGATGCTTGGGAAAGCCAGGTTCGCATCCTTACAGAGGCTGTGGATGACATAACTACCATCGATGACTTCCTCGCTGTATCTGGTAATTGATTTGGTTTTGGCTTCTCTTAGAAAATCTGTGTTTAACAAATGTTCTACTGTTATGTTATATTTTATCCCTCAGAGAATCACATTTTAGAAGATGTGAACAAGTGCGTACTTGCTCTTCAAGAAGGTGACGCAGATACCTTGGATCGCACTGCTGGTGCTATCCGAGGTCGTTCAGCAAGAGTAGCCAATGTTGTTGGACAAGAAATGGACAATTATGAGCCTGGTATTTATACTGAACGTGTTTTGGAAGCAGTCAAGGTCCTTCGTGATCAAGGTATTTTGTTTAATTGAATCAATTATCTCATAGTTTAATGTAAAGTTTTATTTTCTTAACCTTGTAGAATATTTGTTTTCCAGTCATGCCTAACTTTGCCCAAAGAGTGGAAATTGCAGTTGATGCTCTTTCCTCCAATCCTGCTAAAGAAGTTGATGAAAATGAATTTATTGATGCATCTCGACTTGTCTATGATGGAGTCAGAGAAATACGTAGAGCAGTTCTTATGAATAGGGTCAGTTATGTGATGATAGGAATAAAGTTAAACCAACTGAGTCCCATTACTTTTGTTTGCTTATAACTACCTACCTTTTCAGAGTGATGAAGAGCTGGATCCAGAAGATGTTGAGTTTGATGACCCATGCACCCTGGAAACCAGGAGCAAATGTAAGAAAACTCAGGGCATTTTCATCTAATTTTTCTTCTATTCGTTATTTTTTACATGGTTTAAATCTAATATTATGAATAACTTATCTCTCCCTGCAGCAAGTGCACATACAAATGAACATGGAGTTGATGAGTACCCGGACATAAGTGGCATCACAACTGCCCGAGTGAGTAGTTTCACCGTTTTCTCAGTGAATATACTCACACGACTGTGTTTTTTACTTATCTACATGTGGTTATGCATTACAGGAAGCCATGCGTAAAATGACTGAAGAGGATAAACAGAAGATTGCTCAGCAAGTGGAGCATTTCCGAAGTGAGAAACTGAAGTTTGATCGTGAAGTGGCCAAGTGGGATGACACGGGCAATGATATCATTGTCCTTGCCAAACACATGTGTATGATCATGATGGAAATGACAGATTTCACTAGGTCAGTGAGAAACTCATTCTCAGTTTTTAACCATTATTAATTTCTAGTCATGTTATAATTTCATGTTAATATTTCATGTTTTAGGGGTCGCGGACCTTTGAAGACAACAATGGATGTAATTAATGCTGCCAAGAAAATCTCCGAGGCCGGCACCAATCTAGATAAATTTACAAGAATGATTGCTGATCAGTGTCCCGAGTCTTCTACCAAAAAAGATCTGTTGGCTTACTTGCAACGTATTGCTTTATACTGCCATCAGCTGAACATCACCTCGAAAGTCAAGGCTGATGTCCAGAACATTTCTGGTGAACTTATTGTGTCTGGGGTATGTTTGTTTTCTGTCGCCTCCCAGTTGAAAATATCAGCCTCTTGAATCAGTGGTTCCTTAAAATTACTTTATTGGAAAATCTAACTTAGCATGTTTTTCTCACCTTTTCTTGTAGTTGGACAGTGCCACGTCTCTCATTCAAGCTGCAAAGAATTTGATGAATGCTGTTGTCCTGACTGTCAAGTCATCTTATGTTGCAAGCACAAAATATCCCAGGCAGGGTGCTGTATCTGTAAGTATATTTATCTTATGTACTTCCATTTCAGTTTTTAGCGAAGTGTTAAAATTGCAGTAATGTAAGTTATCTTATCTTTGTAGTCTCTTGTCATTGGGGGTCAAAGTGGACCTGTGCCTAGTTCTGATATCATTGTGCTGAGCACTTCTGTAGTGCATGTGTTAAAGCAATATTCTAAGTAAATAATGCCTAGCATGGGAATGTCCTGGGCAGTTTCTTTCCATGACTTGTTTTGCTCTTCTTTTCCACTTGTCATATCTCGTAGAAAAAGTAATAGTAACATCAAACTATTTGCTCTATAGCTCTGATCTGACATCTTACACAGGATTTTCCTTCACTCCTTTCCTAATAATCTTACTGTAGACATTGTTTTTCTGTAGGAAGTATCAGACAGAGGATTTGAAAAGCGTGATTCCTCTTATTTTTATTTCCCCATCACATCAACGTATGCTATTCTGTACAGCGTGAATCTGGTTGGTTAGCTGGTGGATGTTGTTTTCTGTGTGTTTTGCATTATCTTTGATTGTGGGATTGATATTACACTTCTTTGCAGTGTTTAAACTCAGTTTTTCCGCAACTGTATCGCTTCAAATAGCTTGTCTTGACCCATATGTTAACTCCACAGAATTTTCCATTTCGTTTAATTTATTGTTTTACTAACATAATTTGAAACAAGTTGAAATATTAACAATATGTAACCTCATCAAACCTGATCAGATTTGCATTTATTGACATGTGACAGTGCATGTCATACACTTTGTGTCAGTTTACAACACATCTCCTGGCCTTATTCTCTCCCTCCTAGGTTCACACAGTGGTTATTCAGTTTCAATGCATTTCTATTGTTTCTTATTTAATTGCAAAAAGGAAACACTAACTGTGTGAAATTTTGGCTTCTTTTCTGTATTTTTCCTTGTGTACAACGCTGTTTTTTTTTTTTTCTTGGTGTTATTATTTGTAATTTTAAACTTTACTTTTTACTTTTGCAGTCACCCATCGTTGTATGGAAGATGAAGGCTCCAGAGAAGAAGCCTTTAGTCAGACCAGAGAAACCGGAAGAAGTTCGAGCCAAAGTCCGTAAGGGATCTCAGAAGAAGGTTCAGAACCCTATTAAGGCTCTAAGTGAATTCCAGAGCCCTGCAGAGGCAGTGTAATGTCATAATTGTTTGCACAAAGGCTTGTAAATGTTATTGGAATTTCTTTTCCTTGCCTCTTTTCCTGTGTGTCCAGAGTTACAGTCTCATTTTTCGTTGTTTGTATTTAACATTGTAATTGTAGACTGACTCTCAGTATACTTTTAGGTCATGATTCTGTACATCCTTCATGACATTGTCCATGTTTTGAGATTCAGTTTTTTCATTTTCATTTGATTGGACACCTTTATTCAGTTGCAGTCAGTTCTTTTCTATTTATTTTATTTGAGAGGTGTATTTTATTTGTATGTTAAAGAAATTTTTATTTCCATTTGTTGTATATCAGTATTTCATTATCATTGGATTTATTTCCATTTGGTTTTATGATTTCTTACATTGTGATGTAACATGTAAGTATTGAAGTATTGCTGGCTATTTTATGTAAGCTTGGGAGTATAGCCAGCAAGAAATGAGAGGTCAAAGTGTTGCTAGATTGGCATCACTTTGACAACTATTTCTTGCTGGCAAAATTATTACTATTTTATTTTTTTTGCATGTAGAAGTTTAGTTTAACGCACTTTACACATCTATCATTCATTACTATCTACTTCATCTAAAAACATAATCATATATGTTATTTGTCCATTTTTTGTGCCAACACTTTTTATATGAACGGCCAAACAATTTTCTATTGTTTAGGTTTGGGACTTCAGTATTAGCATGCTATATATTTGGTGTTATGTTGAACACAGTGGTGTAGCAGACAGGTGTTACTTCCATTAAAGTCAATCATAAATCGGCAATGTTTATGTATCTTTGTATTCAATCTGGAATAAAGTGTATTGTCCTATACTGTACTGAATCAGTTTTGCATATCTTTTCATTCCTCAAACCCACATTAATTCCAGTTCACTAAGAAAAGTTGAAAAGTTCCTCTGGTGGAAGTACCACACGTAGGACGAGCTTCCATGAACGAGCCATGAACTTTTCATAGATGCAGCACCTGGAGCAGCAACGTTACAGAGGCAAAAAGGGACCACCAAACCCTCTTTTCTCAGACTCCACGATGAGGACACATCGCGCAGTGTCCAGGATTCGAATCAATCGTTCAGTGCTCAAACTAAGTTCCAATCGCATGAGAGATGCGTTGAATATACTCTCCTCCAGTTGGAGTGGCGTGAAACATCTCATGGCGCGCCGTGGCTAGACTGCGTTTGACAGTCCCCCTCAGCCTCTCCCCCTCCCCTACCCCTTCCCTTCCCCACGAGCCCCCCACCCCTTACTCCGCAGCCTGAGCAGCGCAGCTCAGCGCAGCCGTGCCGTAGCGAGCGCTGAGCGCAGCTCGGGCCCGAGCCCGAGGGGTCCAGTTGGTCCAGGAGAGAAAGTTGGAGATAATGTTAATTTGTTTACGTTCGAACATCTGTCCGTGCTCACAGGCACTGCGATATGGAAGAAGCTCCAAGAAGTTACTCGTACGTGTGTGTGAGAGTAGAGCATGTAGGTGTCGTGCGCGAGAAACTGAAGGAAATCCGGGAAAAGTTTCGTGTTAGTCTGAAAGAAGTGCCTCCCCCGAAGGCGAAAACAGATTGTGGAACTGCGCCTCTTGGCCTGAGTGTTATGTTTTTCAAAGTGGAAAAGAGCGGCGACGCGTCTCAGATTGAAGTTTCCCAAGTGGCAGACCGTGTCCAGGTGAGTTCATCCATTTGTCAACCTGTTTGGGTGTCTTAATGGCCAAGTGCTCGGATCCCTGATTGTCATGATCAAAATAATGTGGTTTTGTTTGCATTAACTTGAAAACCAAACAGAATCCTGATTTGAATGTGTTTTGTCTATTTTGGCCTGTCATACACTGAGTGTTGTGGTCTATTATGCTCCGACAGTGAAATTAAGTGGCACGTTTTCTTAAGCAATCTGCGATAGTTCTGTCATAAAGTGAAAAGTACTTAAATTGTGTCAATACTATCGTCAATTCTGTAGTGCATTAGTGCACACTTCATATGTTCATGGCCCATTCGTTAGATATTAACCATGTAACATCAACATTGGAAGTGCGAGCCTGCGTGCAGAAGTCAGGAAGTTACATTGTCAGGTACCTTTCACATCGCAATTAGATCTCCCCCATCTCTAAAATTGTTGATGCCAATAATTTTCATCCTTGGTACCTGTCCTAGAAGCTGGTGTGCGACATCCAGAGGCATTTTCCTCTAGTGCTCGCTTGACTTGGAGTTGAACCTCTTTGTATTTCGATCAGGTTCTCCCCCATCTTGTTCATGAGCAAGTCAAGTCGTGCCCTGGAACAAGAAAAACTGAGGGTGTCCATTCAGAATTCGCGTGATGTGCAAGGCAATATACGCTTTTGCCACATGTGTGACAATGGGGGGGGGGAGGGGGGGGGTCATTGTGAACCGGATCAAGCGGCCCCACCTCACCTTTCCCCCTCCCCCTCCCCCTCCTCACCGGCCCCAGCCCGAGCCGGGGCTGGCCAGCAATGTGGGTTGGCGGATGGTGAGCCGGATGTCTCTATGACCTAGCTCGCGCTCTCTCCCTCTCGCTCGCCGTGCGCGTCCGTCTCGGTCCCCCTCTCTCGCTCTCCCCCTCCCCGGACCCCTCCCCCACACACACCTGGACAGGCTGGGCTGGGCTGGACTCGGCTGCGGCAGCCGACCCGGCGGTGCGATGCGGTGCGGGGCCGAGGGGGGCAAGGGCGGGGCAGGGGCAGGGCAGGGGCCACGCCAGTTCCTTGTTTCTCCGGCGACCGTGGCCGCGAAGCCCAGGCTTGCGTGTGTGTGCGTCTGCGTGCGCGCGCGTGTCCCCGCGGCAGACCTTACCCCCTTTCCTCGCCTTGGCCGTGCAGTCCTAAGCCCTCCAACACGTGGCGAAGGGAGTGCAGGAGCCGGTGCCGACGCCAACATCCAGCATGGTCAGAGAGACGGTCCTAGTCCCGGTGTACGGAGCACGGAGCGCCTGGCAATGCCAGGGTAGGCAGTCCCGCACGACAGCCGTGTCTGACGGGACGGCCTACCTCGCAGGCGCCCTAGACCGCGCGGGGAATTCCCTTAAAAAATTCGGTGTAGAAAGAAAACAAAAAAAATATCTCGCTGAAAACAAAAAAGGAAGAAAAATGCGGTGATTTAAATCCGTGTACGTCGGCCCCCTCGCCCTAGCAGCGTTTTCTCCACGTTTTCTTGTATCTTGTTGGCAGTGTTTCGTCGACGCCCTGTGCACGGGGCTGTCCGAGCACGGCGATGACTCGAGCTACGACAGCGACGCGGAGGGCGATGGCGAGGCGGACGGCGTCCACCAGCACCACCCCCAGCACCAGCAGCACCAGGACGTGAGCAGGACCACGTCGGAGACGCTCGCCGCCGAGTACGCGGACTATGTCACTCAGGGGTAAGGGATTTTCTCGTGTATATTTTTTGAGGGGGAGGGGAGATCGCCGTGGCCCAGACAGACACTGCGGGTCGTGTAATCGCCTCTGCTCGGCCGGACTGGTGGTGGCCAGACTGAAAGCTGACCGGGGACTCCCCAGGCCGCTGGCTGCGAGATGAAAACGATAAGGTTCGGTGGGATTCGAACCCGGGGACCTGACGGCGGGCCTCTGCTGCAGGGACGCTGCCGCCTCCGCCGCCGTGCCGCGGGCGTGCCTCGAGTTCGGGCTGCGGCTGGGCTACACGGAGGCGCTGGTGAGGGCCGCCCTGCGCCGCCTCGGCCCCAGCCCCGCGCAGAACGAGCTGCTGGCCGAGCTGATCCGGCAGGCGTCCGTGGCCGCCGCCGCCGCCCCCCGGACACAGCAGCGCCAGCGCCAGCCCGGCGTCGGCGCGGCCTCGTCGCCGTCCTCACCCTCGTCCTCGTCGGCGGCCTCCAGCCCCAGCGAGGAGGACGGGCCACACCCGCTGCTGCAGCAGCAGCCCAAGCTCCGGCCCATCGTCATCGACGGCAGCAACGTGGCCATGAGGTGAGATAGAGAGAGAGAGGGAAAGTCAGAGTTAGTGAGAGATAGAGAGCGCTGACGTCTGCCCGCCCGCAGCCACGGCAACAAGGAGGTGTTCTCGTGCCGCGGCCTCCGCCTCTGCGTGGACTGGTTCCGCGCCCGCGGCCACGCCGAGATCACCGTCTTCGTGCCCAAGTGGCGCAAGGAGGCGGCGCGGCCCGACAACCTGGTCACGGAGCAGGCCATCCTCGGCGACCTGGAGCGCGAGAGGCTGCTGGTGTACACGCCGTCGCGGCTCGTGGGCGGCAAGCGGCTCGTGTGCTACGACGACCGCTACGTGCTGCGGCTGGCGGCGGACACCGGAGGCGTGGTGGTCAGCAACGACAACTACCGCGACCTGGCGCAGGAGAACGCCGAGTTCCGGAAGGTGGTGGAGGAGCGCATCCTCATGTACTCGTTCGTGAACGACAGGTGAGCAGAGACCGTCGACGAAAAGTTAAAAAAAAAAAAAATATGAAAAAATAAATATGACAGAAAAAAAATTGACGGTGGTATGAAAAGATAGTAGCACGCAATACAATATCCTAACTGGTGTGACTGTCTGCAGGTTCATGCCCCCGGACGACCCGCTGGGCCGGTCGGGGCCCTCCCTGGACCAGTTCCTGCGGCTGCCGGCGCTGCGGGCCGACCAGCCGCCGCCCTGCCCCTACGCCAAGAAGTGCACGTACGGCAACAAGTGCAAGTTCAGCCACCCGGAGCGCGGCCTGGCGCCGCACAAGTCGGTGACGGAGCGGCTGGCCGAGCAGGCTCAGCGGCAGATGCTGGCCGCCGGCCTCAGGCCCGCGCCCCCGCCAACAGCACCCGGTACGTCACGGCACCGGCCCCGGCACCGCCCCTGCCAGTGTCGGGGTAGGCCGGCCCGCACGGCACGCGTGCGCGCACCCGCCGGGGGTTGCATACCTAGCAGGCGCGTGTTCCTCACTGGGGAAACCTCAGTCATGCAAAGTGAACACAGTCATGGAACTTTCTGTGTGGTCATGGTCAAAAATTGAAAGATCCCTACATCCTAAAAAAAATAATTATTCTGAAATTTCGGGGCCGCCAATAAAATCTTTAAAATAAATTCTGTAAAAAAAAAAATTGTCTTGAACGTCATGGAAAAGTCGTGAAGAGTGGTTGTAGTTGCCGCCCATCTGACTGTTGGTCTCTCTCTCTCTCTCTCACAGGCAAGCAGCTCAAGGGCAAGTCGCTGAGCCTGCCGCTGGACGCGGATCCGGCCTCCCCCGCCGTCCGTAAGAGCCCGCTGACGCGCTCCCAGTCCGGCGTGCCGGTGCCGATGCAGCTGCAGATGGCCCTCGGCACCAGGAGCTCCAGCTCGGACAACATGCTGGCCGGGACCGGGGCCGGGGCCGCCCCCAGGGACGGCCACGCCGCCAACCTCCACAGGCCCCTGCAGCGCCAGCTCAGCCTCAACCCCACGTACGACGCGCGCCTGCTGCAGATGCGGCGCGCCATCGGCGTCCAGGACGCGGCCATGTCCCCGCCGATGCCCTCGTCCATGTCGGTCGGCCACGCCCTCGGCTCCTTGGGGGCCCACTCCGGGGTGACCAGGATCGCGTCGGCGCCGGACTCGTACCGGCCGTGGACCCCGCAGCAGCATCAGCAGCAGCAGCAGCAGCAACAACAACAACAACAACAGCAGCAGCAGCAGCAGCAACAGCAGCAGCAGCAGCAGCAGCAGAGCCAGCTCCGGCGGCTCAACGCCCCCGTCAGCGCCTCGGCCAGCTTCGGCAGCGAACCGCAGCTCAACTCGGGCTACGAGTGGAACCAGGCGCTGTACAACCACCACACGCAGCAGGTGTTGCAGCAGCAACAACAGCAGCAGCAGCAGGTGCGGCAGCGTCTGCACTACCACCTCGCCTCCATCTTCCCCGAGGACTTGGTGCGTACCGCCATGGGCCTGTACCCCGACGAGGTCGATCCGCAGAAGATCTGCACCGCCATCCTGGTCCTGCAGGCCGAGTCCAAGCCGTGAGGCACCCGGCTGACGACTGAACTGATAGCCGACTGTTCTTGTTGTTATTAACTCATAAAAAGTCTTTAATATGGCTGTATCCTAAAGCCCTGCACTGACAGTACTGAAATGTTTTAAAAGTAGAGGTCTTCTGAGAACCTTACTGCTGAATCTAGCATTTCAACTCCAACTAATCGCTGAATAATACGTCTGTTTTGTTGTCATTCCCTATGACCCCTCCAGGGGCTAGGTATTGTGGTTAGCCTTTGCGGAAGGTTTCGCAATGCTTGTTTTTATTGTATATCATGATCGCTGAATTAACAATGGGATCTTGTATTTATCGCTGACATAACATTCCTCTGTTGTCATTATTTTAATATCATCGCAGTAAGGAAAGGTTATGAGTTTAGAGTGTTTTGGATGGGATTGGTTGATAATGAGCTAGGTAGTCATACTGGTTTCCTGAAATTTTTGTCTGGAAATGTTTTTGTGATATGAAGTGCTTTGTGATGTGCTTTAAAAATGCTCTTGGTTAAACCAAGTTGGTATAGTTTTTTGCATTGAGAATATTTTTTCTTGCTGGACAAGAAAGTGACGATGGAACTGTTGTGCTGTAAACTTAAAATTTTCCTTCACAAAAGAAAATGCTGCACAAAAAGTGCTTTGGTCATGACTGCATTGCATATGCTATTCTGCCTTTGTGAAGATACTGTAATTTGATTTTTTGGGTTGTGCATAACATGACTGAAAATCTGCAACATGCTGAGATTATTGTTGCAAGGTAAACTTTGTGCCATTTTTAGTATGGTGGTTTGTTCTGACATTTTTCAGTATTTGAGCTGAGTATTAGATTCATATGTTGGTTCAATCATATTCAGGAAGAACAAAATTGTGAGATGTGCACAGGAATGTCACATCATCTATACACTTGATTTTTAATATTCAGTTATGTACTGAAACCACTTTAGAAACTCTTGGAGAAGTAATAATCAAGCCTTTCGCCTGGCATCCTTTTGTCCTTTTCAATTTAATTGAAAATTTGAATCCTCTTGATGAATAGAATTTACCACATTAGTGAAAGGATCTTTTCTTCTGAAGGTTGTTGCTAGAGAATTGTCTATACTATAATTGATAGTTGTCATGACTGTGATTATCTATCAGTTACAATTCAATCACTGACCAGGAGTGGTCAGCTTATGAGTTTCATCAACAAAAAGTATGTATTCAATTAAAACTGTAATGAGTATTAATGTGAGTAATTAATGTGTTAAAAGTGACCACTCCTTATTCTTATCAAGTTTCATGTTCTGTTAAATTTGATGTAGAATATAATTTTGTTTGTGTGACAGTGGCTGTGGAACTGTAGAACAGGAAATTGATTTCTGCACATGTGATGTTGAATGAGAAGGTCCAGTATATGCTAACACAGAAGCGTGTGGATCCCCCCCCCCCTATACAATCGGTGTTTAGGAAAAGTTTATGTGCAGAATTGAAAGTAGTAATTTGGAAGAAATGACTGTGGCATCTATAATATAATGCTCCCCAGTTCAAATGCTATGTTCTGTGTCCATTCTTATGCATTTTTGTAATAATTTTTTAAAGATTCTTAAAAGAAAAGCATTACACAATGCAAATGTGTATTTATTTTATGGTAAGAATTTGATGGTTCAAAATCTTCATTCCAGTTAGTTATAGGTTGTTTCTCCTGTTATAGCATATTTTATTCTTTATTCTTTCTCATGTGATTCTCTTGTCCTCTGTGTTATGTCTTTCCAGTTCTATAGGAAGGACACCATTATTCTCTTGTTGGTATTTATACATTCTTGTAGCTAGGAACAAAAATGTTTTCTGCCACCTTAGTGACTAATTTAGCTTTGGCTCTCTAGACTTCTCAGTAAGTAATGGTACCGTTATGTTCTTGTTCTCATTCTATTGTTATTTTTTTTAGTTAAATCTGACTCTTTTGAATGTTTTTGTGCATTTATGTTTATGTTATGTTTTCTTTGAAACATATGATTGTGTCGATAACATTTATTATTTCCATTATGTTACATGGGAACACAAGTTTTATTTATGTTGGAACTACGTTTTATGTAGGTTTTTGTATTGGGTATTCCAAAGAAGTTGTACGTTCATGTATGGCATCGGTGATAGCTTATTTATGTAATTTTGATTCAAGTGAAATTTTCTCTTTGCCAAGTGAAATTTTCTCTTTGCCAAGTGAGTTTTATCTCTTTGCGAGGTAAAGTTTCATTCCAAAATTTTAATAAAGTGACTGAACAACAACTGTTTTTTTTTTCTGTTGTAATTAATTAAATACTTTTCCCTTGTCAATCGCCGAGGAGCTGTGGAGGTGGGAGGGGTGTGACATCACAAGACTGTGACCGCCCACGACTCTGCTGTCAGAGCCACCAAAGAAATAAAATACAAAAAAAAACGTAATCAGCAAAGTTTCAGCAGAAGCAGGCATATTTGCCTAGCGCCAGGGCGAGGAAGCCGTCGTGTGACTAGTTGTGACTGTGACTGACACTGGGGGGGGGGGGGGGAGGCTGGCCGCGTTCTAGTTAGTTCTCGTGGGGGAAGGAGGGGGGGGGGCGGTATCACAACCGGCCCGGCCCCGCGCAGCCCCGCCCCAGCCTATAAAGCCCTGCCACTTCGTCACCGGCTCCCGAGTTCCGAGGTAGCCGTCCGCTCGTCTTGATCAGAGTCCCACCCCGCCGTTACCATGGTCAAGATCGCCCCCACCGTGAAGCTGAGCAACGGCAAAGACTTCCCCCTCATTGGCCTGGGCACCTGGAAGGTGAGTTCGGTTAGAGGGTTCTACTCGACGGCGAGTAGCGAGTCAGTGGCGGACATAACCTCTGTCTGCCGGGTCACCGAAGTCCACAGTAGTGCGAGGCCGTGTCCAGTTAGGTAAAACCGACGTGGGTTTCCCTTTCGAACGGAAAAGGAGCGCCGTCTCCGTCGTACAGAACACCCCGTCCTGTCGTCCGTGTTTTGGACCGATCAGGAACGGCTTCGGTGGATCGGGCTCCCGCCCAACCGAGGTCCTGGATCACGTGACAACAGCGTGGAGCGCGGGAATTTCAAGACTCCACGGGAGGCTCCAGTTGGGCTCTCCGTTTTTATCGACCCGACCGGGCCGGACCGGGCGGTGAATGAATTGCGCACAAGCACGCGAGCACGCCGCCGGCCCCGCGTATCGATGTGACATCGATTGGTGTGCGCACTTAGAGGATGGGACGGACCCATCCCCGCTTCTTTATTTAGGGAACTTGATTCCCTGCGTCCGCCGCTAGACGCGTAGAGGCCACGATGAACTCGGCCAGCTGATTCGACCAGGCTGGCCGGCAATAGCGCCCGCTGGGTAGGCAACCACGACTGCTGCACGCACGCGTGTCGTGCGGGCTAGTCTACCCCGGCACTTGCAGGCGTCATGAGGAAGCTCGGAAGTCCTGTTCGGACGGAGCAGGAGCAGCGGGCAGGAGGCCGCTATCGGGAGCGGGGGCGTTGCGAAGCTCGCCGACGTCAACAGCTTCCTCTCGGTGAGGGCCAAGGTCGTGACCGTGGTGGCGTCGCAGTTGTGGGCGGGGGCGGTGGAGAAAGTGGCGGGCGTCTGCGACACGGACCGGCCTGGGGTGGCGAGTGGCGACACCGCGGGACATTTGGCGGAAAAGCCGTGGAAAACAAAATGTTTTCGGAGAAATAAAAATTCGCGAGAGGTTATCATCGAAATGGGTTTCGGCGGTCGCCGCGCCAGGGGACAATTAGAGCACACTAAGTAACACCCCATCCCCTCTGCCGTGCTGCCCCGCAGTCCAAGCCCGGCGAAGTGGAGCAGGCCGTCAAGGACGCCATCGACGCCGGCTACCGCCACATCGACGGCGCGTTCATCTACGGCAACGAGACCGAGGTGGGCGCCGGCATCCGCGCCAAGATCGCCGAGGGCGTCGTCAAGCGGGAGGAGATCTTCCTCACCAGCAAGCTGTGGAACACCTTCCACCGGCCCGACCTGGTCGTGGAGGCCTGCAAGAAGTCGCTCAAGAACTTCGGCGTCGACTACCTGGACCTGTACCTCATCCACTGGCCCGTCCCGTACGAGGTGAGGACGAGGAGGTGTCCTGGACGGGGAAGTCACGTCATTGGAAACGTTTAGGAAATGGGTCTGATTTGGTGGCTGTTTTCCTGTTCTCGCCAGGAGGAGAGTGAGCTCTTCCCCCGCAATGCCGACAACAGCGTCCGCTTCAGCGACGTGGACTTCGTCGACACCTGGAAGGCGATGGAGAAGTGCGTCGAGCTGGGGCTGGTCAAGAGCATCGGCCTGTCCAACTTCAACTCCCAGCAGGTGCAGCGCGTCCTGGACGCGGCCACCATCAAGCCGGTCGTCAACCAGGTGAGAGGCCGTCCCGGAGGTCCGGGCTGGCCGTGGCTGTGCGTGTCCGTCCGCAGCGTACTGACGGCGTTGTTGTTGTCCGTCAGGTCGAGTGCCACGCCTACCTCAACCAGAGCAAGATGATCGCCTTCTGCAAGGCCCGCGGGATCCTGGTGACGGCCTACAGCCCCCTGGGCTCCCCCGACAGGCCCTGGGCCAAGCCCGGCGACCCCCAGCTGCTGGACGACCCCAAGATCAAGGCCATGGCCGCCAAGTACAAGAAGACCCCCGCGCAGGTGGTGCTCCGGTACCTGGTGAGTGCGGGGGCCGGGGGCTGAGGAAGTGTCTGTCCACCCGGGCGTTGCTGCATGTTTCTGACGTGGCGCGTGGCCTCGGTTACAGATCCAGCACGGCACCGTCCCCATCCCCAAGTCCGTCACCAAGTCCAGGATCATCGAGAACTTCCAGGTGTTCGACTTCGAGCTGAGCCCCGAGGACATGGCCGCCATGGACACCTTCGACTGCAACGGCCGCATCTGCCCTCTGAACGAGTAAGCCTTGCTGACCGCTTGTTGGCTTTGAGTAACGCCTTGCAGCACCCTCAACCCTCACGCCTGTGCTCTCTCTTCTGTTACAGCGGCAAGTCCCACAAGTACTACCCATTCAACATTCCCTTCTAAACTCGGCGCACAACAGTTAACTCGAGATTCATAACTATTTTTTATTTTGTATTGCGGTACTTGTGTACTGTTTCACTCACTATTTATAAGACTGGCGAATACGCGCGTATTTTTCTTCTTTTGTGATTTGAGATGGAGGGCACCACACTGATTTTATAATAAAATAAAATGAAAAGCCTCAGATGATTGTTTCTTTATTTACCTTTGAAAAAAAAAAAATTGACGCAACACACACAGTTACCGCGGGCATATATACTGCTATGGCAGCCCACTTTCTAAATTATCTTGGTCCAAATGTGTTTGTCGAGGTCTGTCCTCGGTCCTTATCAGGGTGCGAGTGCTAAATTCCACCGTGAACGCAGACGTGGCCCTTCTGCCGAGAAAACTGTTGACGGGGAAAATGGCCTCCTGGCCGGCGAAAGCAGGGTAAGGGCGCTTTCACACAGATAAAAACGAAAGATAGTGAGTAAGAGAGAGAGAGAGACAGTCTGAAGATAGCTGTTTGATCGACCTTGGTTACGAAACTGATGTGGGAGCTCTGGTGGGTGTCAGTGGCACCACCAACACAAACAAGACCATGGCAGGAGTCGAAACATTTGTGCCCTTAAAATCTCGAGGGAACGTCCTCAAACCACGTGACCCTTTCCGAACTCCTCTCTGCCAGGCGGAGGGACGGTGCACCGCGGACACCGCGGGAGCAAAAACTGTCATGCACGGCCCGCGGAGTCTCGACTCCAGAGGCCTGGCGGGTTCGATATTCCCACGGGCGGTTCCCAAAGCACTTCCAATCAAATATAATCACATCAGTGAGCCCTTCACGTGGTCTGTTCCTCTCTCTCTCTCTCTCTCTCTCTCTCTCTCTCTCTCTCTCTCTCTCTCTCTCTCTCTCTCTCTCTCTCTCTCTCTCTCTCTCTCTCTCTCTCTCTCTCTCTCTCTCTCTCTCTCTCTCTCTCTCTCTCTCTCTCTCTCTCTCTCTCTCTCTCTCTCTCTCTCTCTCTCTCTCTCTCTCTCTCTCTCTCTCTCCCTCCCTCTCTCTCTCCACAGAGCACCCGGCCCCCCAGCTACCGGCACCGCTTGCCTGCCGGATGGGTGGCCTACCCTCGGATCCGCAGGGGCTCCGTGCAGACAGCCACACCCACCCACAATCCACACACACACACACACACACACACACACACACACACACACACACACGCAGAGCAAAGACTGCTGTGTCACTGACCAACGCGGGCCCCACAGAGGTCGCACGGTCAGCCGACGGTTTTGCCGGGGACCAGCGCCAAGGCGGGCAGACGGATGACAGACGGTGCACACTACTACCACACACATACGGTTATTCTGCCCTGAAATGTATGGCATGTTTTGGAGAAGCAGGTCGTTTAGAATGGCTATAACAATCCCAGTTTCGGAGCGCGCGGTGCTGACGGGGAAGTGAGCAGAACGCGGTGGGCCCGTCATGGCAGCACTGCCCAGCGACTTAAAGCCAACGGCGAGCGACGATCAAGGATGTGGGATTTGAGTCGGGGGACACTTAGCATAGGCCCGTCCCCGCACGTGCCGATGGGGCACACGGCGCACGAAATGCAAACCTTAACCGACCCAACCTTAACCCGAAGACTCTTCCGTGCCAGCGTTGGATAGCCGAGGAGGGGAGGGGAAGGCCAGGTCCGGACTTCTGTGAGAGCGCAGGAAATTAAGCGCACGATAATATCTGCGTCGTACAGCAAGGCAGGCTGTGATCGACGTACTGAGATAAGTGGGGTACTGAACGGTGTCTACGTACCTGAACTCTGATAATTGCCCCCGCGCTATCTGGCGCCGTGCGGGGCCACGTGGGGGCATCGGCATGAGTGTTGCTAAGCCCCTGAGTGGTGGTGACATATGTGTGTGTGTGTGTGTGTGTGTGCCGTGCGCCGTTGTCTGCTGACGAATCAGAGCACGGTGCACCGCCACGCCCGATAGTCGCAAGCATTCTGCTGATTTTTTTTTTGTTTTATACCTTGTGGCGGAAACACTGGACACGTGTTTATTTTTCACACCCGGCTGTTTTGTGGACGGGCGGACGGACGGACAGACAGACAGACAGTAGTACTGGACGGAGACGATCGGCGACCGCAGCGCCCCCAGGCCGGGCTGTCGGGGCGACACAAAGCCTGCGAGGCGCGGTCCGCCCGGCCCGGCGTGGCCCCCAGCCCAGCACCCATCAGTCCCGGTCGACTCGGCTGCCCCGGGAGCGCGTCATATCTTCCCGATCGTCGACCACCGTCGCCAGTTTGTGTCCCGGCCCGGCCCAGCCCACCACGCACAGTCTAGTGTTAGATCTAGTCTCGGCCAGTCCAGTTCCGTCCAGAGATGGGTGAGTGGAGCCAGCCGTGCCGTGCCGTGCCGGCCAAAGAGAGAGACATAGAGACCCCCGGTCGGGCCCCCGGGCTCACTGCTTCCGGAAGCGCGTCCCTGACTTCCGGTCCGGGAAGTCCCTGCCTCTGTTGGTCACCCTTTGGTCACCCTTTGGTCACCCTTTGGTCACCCCGCAGGCTCCGCACGTCCCCGCCTGCTGCTGGTGGCGGTCGTCGTGGTCCTAGCGGCCGCCTCGGCGCACGCGTCCTCCCCCTCGGAGGCCCCGGAGGCGGACGCGGCCGCGGGGAAGCTGCGCGGCAAGTGGACGCGGTCCGCGACGGGCAGGGCCATCGCCGCCTTCCAGGGGATCCCGTACGCGCAGCCGCCCCTCGGGAAGCTGCGCTTCAAGGTGAGCTGGGCGTGACGTGCGGCCGGGCAAACAAAGACCAGCGCCTGCTGCCAGGCCACGTGGTTTGTGAACGCGCCCCTCACCTATGTGCCCGTGCCCTACAGGCCCCGCAGCCCGCACAGCGCTGGCCGGGCAAACAAAGACCAGCGCCTGCTGCCAGGCCACGTGGTTTGTGAACGCGCCCCTCACCTATGTGCCCGTGCCCTACAGGCCCCGCAGCCCGCACAGCCCTGGCCCGGCGTGAGGGTGGCGGACCAGCTGGGCGCCGTGTGCCTGCAGAGGAACATCTTCCTGCTGTCGGCGGACATCGAGGGCAGCGAGGACTGCCTGTTCCTCAACGTCTACGCCCCGGAGGTGCGCCGCCCGAGCCCCCGAGGCCCCCGAGGCCCCCGAGGCCCCCGAGGCCGAGCTCCCTGAGGTGACCATGACCCCTCCGGTTGCAGACCGTGTCCAGGGCCAGCCCGCTGCCCGTCATGGTGTTCGTCCACGGCGGCGGCTTCTTATCCGGCACGGGGAACATCTACGAGCCCACCTTCCTTCTCGAGCACGACGTCGTCCTGGTGACCTTCAACTACCGCCTGGGGCCGCTGGGTAAGTGCTGAGGCCGCGGCCTCTAACATCCGACGTGTCTACCTGTCGACGCCGTCCTCACGGACCGCCCCGCCCCGTCCTTTCCTGGCCGCGCAGGCTTCCTCAGCACCGCCGATGAAGTCATCCCGGGCAACTACGGCCTCAAGGACATGGTGCTGGCGCTGCAGTGGGTCCGCGACAACGTGCGTGCCTTCGGCGGTGACCCCGGACGGGTGACCATCTTCGGGGAGAGCGCGGGCGGCGCCGCCGTGCACTACCTCATGCTGTCACCGCTGAGCAGAGGTGAGTGGGGGTGGGGTGGGGGTGGGGTGGGGGTGGGGGTGGGGGTGGGGTGGAGGTGGCGCGGGGTCGAGTACCGAGAGTCCTGACGGTGGTGGTTGTGCTGCCGCAGGTCTGTTCCACGGCGTGGTGGCCATGAGCGGCACGGCGCTGGCACCCTGGGCCTACCAGGGCGCCACCATCTCCAAGGAGCGCGCCGCCAAGCTCGCGCAGGTGCTGTTCTGCCCCGCGCACCCCAGCCGCGCCCTGGCCGAGTGCCTGGAGGGCAAGACGGGCGCCGAGATCACGGGCGTGGACCTGGCCTTCGTGGAGTGGCTGGTGCACCCCATGGTGCCGTTCAGGCCCACCGCCGAGCCCAGCGGACCCGCCGCCTTCATCGACCGCCACCCCGCGGAGCTGTACGCGGCCGGCGCCGTGGCCGACGTGCCCTTCATGACGGGGGTCGTGAGCCACGAGGGCTGCATCGCCGTTGTCCGTGAGTACGCCGGCTAGCCCCCCCCCCCCCCCCCCTCCCCGCCCCTAACCGCCACCTCTGTCCACACAGCCATCCTGGAGAACCCCGCCGTCACCAAGGAGTTCAACGACAAGTTCGAGTCGGTGGCCCCCATCATCTTCTTCACCAAGCACCTGCCCGAGAGCGCCACCAAGAAGGTGTTCGCCCAGGTCCGCGAGGCCTACTTCGGCAAGCGCGCCATCGGCAACGACACACGCTGGGAGTTCACGGATGTACGTAGCGTCAGAGATAAATTTTTCATAAAAAAAAAAGAAAGAAATTGGATGGGGGAGAAAAGTCATTTCCGAGACCTTGACCGTTTTGGCAAAAATTACTTCACACGGGGGAAAAATCTTCAGAAATTTCAGTCAACTTTTATATAGTATTTTTCTGTAAACTGACATCTCTAGCTGGGTCATAATCCAGGTCCGTAGAGGAGAGCCGCCTCACCTGAGCTGTGAGCGGCGCTCGGCCAATGGGATCGCGTGTCGCAAAGGACGGGTCGCACTGCGGTTCATGGTCTAGCAGCGATTAAAAGCTAGACAATAATAGATCAATCAAGGTTCGGTGTGGCGCTTCAAACTTGAACTTGAACTTGTTGTTGCTACACCGGCTCTAGAACCATCCGTCTTCCGAACACATTTGTTATTTTTTAAATTTTGTCTGCTTACGTTGGCAGCTGTTCACCGACTCGTTTTTTGCCTACTCGGCGCTGGAGACTGCGCGGCTGCAGCTGCAGCTGGCCAAGTCGCCCGTCTTCTTCTACGAGGTGGCGCACGACAGTGACAGGAGCTGGGCCACGGTGTTCGGCGCCAAGGTGCCCAACTACGGTACGTCACAGGACGGGACGGAGTCCGCGGGGTCCGCGAAGACCTCTCTCCCTGTCTCTCCCTGTCTCTCCCTCTCTCTCCCTCTCCCACCCACACTCACACTCTCTCTCTCTCCCTCTCCCTGCCCCCGCAGGTGTGTGCCACGCCGATGACCTTCTGTACCTGTTCCCGCTGAGGATGCTGTTCCCCCAGGAGCAGACCCCGCAGGACAAGACCTTCTCCGCCCACCTGGTAGACGTGTACACCAGGTTCGCCACGACGGGGTGAGCACAGATCGGCCATGCACTTTTAAAAATTGCTCCTTTTTTTTAAACATTTTTTTTCTGTGTACATTTAATTCTGAGAAAGTGTATTAATTTTGTTTTCAAATTATTATTTTGTTATTACGCCGTTTCCTCCCTGGCCCCGGCGTCCCCTCCCGACCACCTCGGTGGGTTTGTGGCCGCCGGCGCCGGGGAGGTAGGCAGCCCAACTGCCGCTGACGGCGAATGGCCTCTTCCGCTGTTGGCAGGGCGCCGTCGGCGGACGGGTCCTGGCCGGCGGTGCGGGACGCCGCCCCCTCCCGGGTCGAGTACGCCCATCTGGGCGAGGCCGTGGAGAGCGGCGGCGCGGTGACGGTGCGACGGGGACTCACCCCGCACCAGCTGCAGCACTACGCCATGTGGGAGAGCCTGCCCGTCAACGTCGCCCTGGCCCTGGACGACCGGGCCGCCGCCAAGGACGAGCTGTGATAACCAGTGATAACGAGATAACGTGATAACACACCGGCCGCGCGGATCCGGGTTCGAGTCCGCGCCGCGGCGTCTTTTTATTAGATGTATTTTTCTACTGTTTTCTTATTGTCGCACTGATAGTCGTCCACACGTGAACTCTCTTTTATCGATTTGGACAAACTTAAATTAAAACAAAAATGACATGAACCGCCATAGGAGCACTGGTTTTTCCTTGTTCCTTGCTTCCCTTACTACACATACATTGGCAATCTTCCAAGTTTTGACGTCGTCCGGTTCCGTTTGCCGCTGTCTCTCGGACAGCGCCGGCATTGCGGCGGCGCGCTCCGTCTGCGCTCAGGGTCTGGGCAGCCCTTTGGTGCACTTCTTTAGAAATGTTTCCGATCTTCATCTGGACAGACCGGCAATTTTTCTCCCGTCGAATCCGTGGGCCGCTGAAATAATGCCGTAAATGATAATGCCGAGGGTTCACATGTATATTGAACCCATTTTGACAAACTATTTATATCGCCATAATCCACCCGCGGGGGGCACCGTCCTCGCTGTGATTGTTAAAACAATTACTGCTCTGATTTCCTTTCAGTGTTGGGCGTGAATTTTTCTTCATTGTGTTCTGGAAGGCAGTCGAGAAGTCGTTGTCATCGGTGGCGGGTGCGTGCCGGGGCGGGGCGGGGCGGGGCGGGGCGGGGCCCAACCACCCCACCCACCGAGGCCGCAGCGGCGCGCCATTCAGGCTCCCTCTCTCTCCCACACACACACACACACACACACACACACACACACTCGCACAGACACACGTGCAGTCACACAGGTGGGCCCAAAGGAGATCAGAAACGAATTACCCCTAAAGCCTTCATCGCCTTTCCCGGCTGTGCCGTGCCGTGCCGTGCCGTGCCGTGCCGGGCAGCGCTGGCAGAGCCCCAGGCCCACGGGGGCTCCGGCGGGGGCTTTGACGGGGTGGTCCCCCGGCGCGGTGGGGTTCCTGGTTCCTCCCCTCGCCGCTGGCGTGCGACGTGAAGTGCTACGTTTCAATAAAAGGGCACTCGGTCACCACGGCGAGGCCCCGCGGGGGACGGCGGCGGCGGCGACCCCTCCCCGTCGGCCGGGACAGCAGGGCCCTTCGATCTGTTATTGGAGGGCTCTTACCCCCGAGGCCGGAGGGGCCGAGCCCAGGGCAGCCCAGGGCAGCCCAGGGTCCCCGGCCGTCTCCGGTTACCTGTGACCTACATTCCGATGCACTGACACAGACACAGTTCTGTCACAGCGTTAGGTCAGGTCAGGGCGCCGCGGCTATGCGCACCGCAGGATTTCTCATGGCGACCCTCCGGAGGGATCCGGCCTCCGGAATCGGCACGCAAACTGGGCAGCAGACACTCGCCGCGGAGGGTCTCCGGGCCGGCAGCTCCCGGAGGTACCCGGAGGTACCCGGAGGTACCCGGAGGCGGCGGCAAAGGCTTATGCGCGCGCTTCCGATTGGCCACGCGTGCACTCCGTCTTCATCATCATCATTTCGTCGGCGCAATTTCTCATCCCCTGCCAACTACTACTCTTTTTGCTCTGCCCTCCGTCTCAATCCGTGCGGACGACAACAAGCTAATTTAATTTGTGTTTGTTTTGAGGCCGGTGGTGGCCCCGGGGGAGGAAGGGGGGGGGGGGGTCCCTGTCGGCGCAAGCCTTTGTCTTTTCCCGCCTTTCGCCCCCGGCCGCGCTAATGCGAGTTGTCAGGCCCTCTGCGATGCATGGCTGCGTTCTTGTGTGGTCCCCCCCCCCTTCCCCTCTCCACCTGTGCGCTTTTGGCAAGGGGCTGCCGGGCGTTGTGGCAGCTAGAAGTGCCACCGGGCCCCGTACTGCTGCTGCTGCTGCTGCTGCTGCCTGCGCTCCCTGCAGAACCGTTCATATGGTCCACAGACAACAAAGAAAAAAATTGTAAAATTTCCATGAGGAATTGAAAAAATTTCAATGAATAACGTCAACAATTTTTTTCTTCTCTCTTTTGTAGAAGAATGTCAATGAAAATGGGGGAGGGGAGGGAGGGGAATCAAAGAAAAACTAACGGCATTGGCCGTATCTGCAGAAAATGTTCTTCCCGAGAATTTGATAAACTAAACGATTTCCAATATTTTATGGAAAATTCACATGTCCGGTGGTAGCTCTGTTACGTGATTTTTAGGCGGCCCTCTTCCCTTGCCGGCTGGCGGTGCTCCGGGGGCTCCGGTAGAGGGGTGTGAGACGCTCCGGGGCCGTTCTCACCGGAGCCGGGCGCAACATATCGCACTTGTTGCTTGTTCCCACAGACTCCCCGGTCCGCCCCGGCGCTGCTGCTACCGACTTCACTAATCGCGGATATCGATCGAAGCAGCCCCTCGGAAAGGGTAAATACAAAAAAAAAAAAAAAAAAAAAAAGTCCCGGTGATGGCGTAAATAAATTTCCGGGCGTTACTGGGGCGCGCAGTACCGCCAGGCCAGGCTTTTAGGACAGCCGGACCCGGGTCATGTCTGGAGCCGGGAGGCCGGGAGGCTCATACCTGCAGTGCGCCGCCCTGCGCCCTCTGATCAGATCGAACCCGATCAAACACCGGAAGCGACCAGAAACAAACTCCGGGCAGGTCCGGGCTATCAGTGGCTATCGCAGGTGTCGTGTCGGCACCGAACCACGCCCCCGACGTGCACGTGAGAAATTCGAGTACCACGATTGTACAACATTTTTCGGCAGCGTGCACCCGGCTTTTCAAAACCCGCAATTTCTGGTGTCGAAAATGACGGGCTGATGGTCTGTGTTGTGCGAGGGGACAAAACCTATGTCGTCCCGGCTTCCGCCAGGACCCCTGCCTTCAACTTCGGTGATCTTACGGGAACCGGTGCTTTACGGCTGCTAGTTGGCCCCGGGACACAGCACTAGAACCCGCTACCCGGCTTGCGCCGGACGGATCTCCCGGCAACCCCTAGCCCGCGCTACTGCGCGAGGCCCCCTCCGCTAACCACGGCCTCCGGGACTCCATCATACTGTAGTGCCCTTCAACCGCAGTCTGGTTTGGCCCCACTCATCGTGGGAGTCCGCCCCTGCGAAGATTTGGAGGACATAGGTTCCCTTCGTACACGGCCGAAGCCGCTGTACTCTACTCGCTACGTACCGAGTAGCGGCATGTCCGCACCTGCCAGATTCGGAGGAAGGAAAACAGAAGCTTCGAACCCTAGAAGCTCTGCACATCTCCCGAGTCTCCCCCCGGGATTGCTCCCGAGGCACAGAACGCCCCCCCGGGCGGGACCCTCGAATCTAGGGAATCGAACCCTAGACCCTCGGGACCGGGGGTTTGTGCCGGCGGCGCCTTAGCCCGCACGGTCGCTTGGACAGCCATACCAACGCCACGTTCGGAAGTATACTCTAGCTACTGTCCTCCAAGCTGTGCCACAAGAAAAAGTTGAGCGATCGGCAAGATTTGAACCATGGTCCTGTGCTGTCAGTCGCCGACCGGTCAGCTTACCCATGCGGCTACCGAGACAAGCTACCGGCACCGGTGATGGCAGCGCGCTCCCGTTACTGTAGCCCCGCTCTCCCAGAGCAGTACTACATAGAGAAAAATTTTGGAGGCGGATGGCAAGAGTTGAACCTGGGACACTTCCCGTGACGAACAGTGCCTCAGCCGGTACGGCTGACGCGTCAGTACACCCACTGCCCGATAGCTTCCTATACTGTAGTATCTCTCCCATAAAAAAAGAGAAAATATAGAAAAATATTGAACATTCACTCTCCAGTCTCTTTAGTAATTTCCTCCAAACTTTCTTCAGTTCATTCATTCATTCATTCATTCATTCATTCATTCATTCATTCATTCATTCATTCATTCATTCATTCATTCATTCATTCATTCATTCATTCATTCATTCATTCATTCATTCATTCATTCATTCATTCATTCATTCATTCATTCACTCATTTCTGTCACCGTACAAAAATGTCAGGACTGATGTGCCCCTTGGTCCCTCGGAGTCATCTGCAGCTCGAACGCGTGCCTAGCGTGACTGCGTCACATCTGCTGGACTTGTGTGTGTGTGTGTGTGTGTGTGTGTGTGTGTGTGATTTTGTGCAGTTTTCTGCGATTCTTTGCCGCAGGGCAAGGCAAGGCTGGCTCGTCTGGCCACTGTTTGTTTTCGAGGCGAAAAATTTGGCGCCATGCGAGGGATGATGGGAGGATAGGGATAGGGCTCTCGTGCGTGTGTATGTGTGGGGGGGGGGAGGGGGTAAGACCGATACTGATGGCCGGTAAAACAAATAATAGGATCCCCCGCCCCATCGATGAAACCTTCATTGCCCCGACTGTCTCATTATCCTCTAAACACTCTCGGGGTGCCGAAGTCCACACCATCGATCGACGGCATGGGACAGAGAGGATGCCGAAAGACCGGCAGTTAGTCCTCTCTCTCTCTCTCTCTCTCTCTCTCTCTCTCTCTCTCTCTCTCTCTCTCTCTCTCTCTCTCTCTCTCTCTCTCTCTCTCTCACACACACACACACACACACACACACACACACACACACACACACACACCTTCCACCAATTTTTTTTTCATTAGGAAAATATAGAGAATCAAATAAGCCAGCTCATGTCCTCCATGGCGTGCGGAACCTGCCAGGCTCGTTTAGAATCGTTCAACAGTAACCACATATCGAACTTTCGCTACTTTGAACTTTCGCTCGGTTAGCCCGAGGCTGACTCCTCTGACAGTGACCGTGTGTGTGCCGACACTGTTCGCAGAAATGAGAGAGAGAGAGAGAGAGAGAGAGAGAGAGAGAGAGAGAGAGAGAGAGAGAGAGAGAGAGAGAGAGAGAGAGAGAGAGAGAGAGAGAGAGAGAGAGAGAGAGAGGGCGGATAATGGCTGTCCAAACGTCGCCGCGCCGCCGCACGAGGCCTGGGGCTGCCTAGGCTGCCCAGGCTGCCTATGAGGCATCGTTATATTTGGGTTGGATATGTGGCGTGCCGATACAAACGTTTAGCGGTAATGGCCGTGGTCCGGGTTCGGTTTGTTGCCGGTCTGTTGCCGGCCTGCTGTGCGCACTCGCCGCGCAAATTGCTCAATCGGGGCGCCGCCGGACGTCGTCACCGGCACACCCTCCTATAACCTCCGGCCTGCCGATACTGAGTATGAGAAATTGCGCGGCGCTGCCTGAAGTGTAAAAATCGTCGACTGCTGGCCGCGCACACCTGGCCGCTTGCAAGTGTGCAGTGCAGATTTCGCGTTTGATGCCGAGGAATGCGTTTGTATTCCATGTCGGCCTAGTCCGGGCACGATGCAATGGCAGAGGTTTCTAATTAAACTTGGAAACGGGAGCCGAAGAACAAAAGCAATTCTAGACCGGGAACTACCGAGGGTAGGTGTGAGAAACTTTAATGGCGTTTGAGTGAATTTGGATGTCAATTCCCATATTCGGCCCAGACCATATTTTTCATACCAGCCCGCGATAGATTTCCCACTCTGCGAGTATTCTTGTTCTTCTGCACTTCTACTCTCGAGCCTCGTTTGAAATGCCTTTCACAGAGGAGCGCGCGTACAGATATAGGCGGGGCGCTGAGGCCGGCGGGGCTCCGGGCAGCCGAGACCAGCCCCCATAACGAGCCCAACACCTCGCCGTCGTGAGAAACACACGTCTTTTCAAAAGCAGAGCGTCGGCAGCGTCGACGCGAGACGAGCAGGCCGAGACGGCCGAGACATCCCTCTGCGGGCTGTGGCTGCCCCTACGGCTGCTGGCCGAGGCCGAGAAAGCTAACGAGCCGTTACGCACGAATCTTTCTTACAAAGAGCAGCGAAAAAATTGAAATTCATTTCGGGGGGCGTCGGCGGCGGATGGCCGGCCGTCGGCTACCTGACCTGACCTGCCCCAGTCAGCATCAGATCAGATCAGGATTGACCAGGCCCCGCCCCGCCCCCACCCTCGGCCGCCGCTGCGACGCGCCGCCGCCGTGCCGTTTTGGCGCCAACAAACCCCCTCCCTCCTCCCCTCTGGTCCGGCGGGCTGCGGGCTGCGCAGGCTGGCCAAAATTATTATCATTTAGGCGAGGCCGTGTGTACACAAGGCTAAATGTTTGAGTACTTCGGGGGGTGAGAGAGAGAGGGGGGGAGAGAGAGAGAGAGAGAGAGAGAGAGAGACAGGACTCAGGCGGCTGTTTACAGGTTATTTATTGGGCGAGCATCGGGCCGCACCCCGCCTCCCCCGTGAGTTACCACAAACCACGTGACCTAGGATCTCGATCGAAATTATTCGAGTAACTAGTTGAACCAGAATTCATCGAAACTCTCACGGATTTCTCAAACAACAACGAAAAAAAGTTAAGAATAAAAAGAATCTCAACCGTGCGCGCATTTACGTTTGTGAAAATTGACACCTGTTAGTGGGTCCGGGCGAACGGGAGCCCGGGGCCGCCGCAGTGTGAAATGTGAACGCGTGACGTAACTGTTGGCCGCGTGACGCCGAGCGTCACGTCACGCGAATCTCACGCTCGGGCAGAGATGAGTTCAACAGCGAACGGGGAGGGAGAGTGGAGGGCGGTGGTATAACGCGATATATACCTGCTGCCGGGCCGAGAGAGGGTTAGGGCGCGCCCTAATCCGGACCAAAATCGGGAGTATTTCACGGCGTTTCGGGACGATTCCAAATCGAGGTGGGTGGCGCTGGCGGCGCTGCCGCGGGGGATGCAGGGCTGCATCAACGTGTGAAATGAGGTGTTCTGCAGCCGGTAAGGCTCTTGGCCCGGTTCATTTCCTGTGGCCCCGGGGATGTCGGGGGGTTGTCCGTAAGGTGCCTCCGGGAGGCCCTGGGCAGCCCTGGGCAGCCGTGCCCGGAAGTCCCCGCCGCCGTCCTCCGGGAGGGATATCATCGGGTACGCCACTCGCGGACGGCCCCCGAGCGGAAGTGCACGGCCCGACGGGGGAAATTATGGTTGCGGGCGGGTGTGAAGCGCGGCGACCGGGGGGCGCGCACAAGTACAACGCAGCAACGACGAATTACAGGACATTTCTCACCTCCGTAATGACCGCCTGCAGTCCGCTGCTATCTGGCGTTTAGCGATAGGCTTCTCCGGGCAGAAACACGGAAGTACACCCTAACCTCCCCGGTATGCTGCGTCGTCTGCAGGCCGCTGCATGGCGCCAGAGCCAGATCAGAGAGGCCGAAAATAATCCAGTAGAATTTATTTTCCCATTCATTTTTCTCTCTCTCCTGAATCTGTGATGGGTGCGCCACGTCACACCTCCGCTAGGCGTGTTCCTGAAAACCTTCCTCATTCGAGGGACACGGGAGGCCGCCGGCAGGAGAGAAAAAAGCAGCCCCAGGTGTCTTAAAAGGGCAAAGGGCGTTTCCGATTTTACCCTTTATGCCGCCTTACGGGTGCTTTTTTACCAACCCAAAGCAGAGGTTATTATTTGTATCGCACGAGTGTCATTAGTGACAGCAGCCAGTAGCAGCATCGCTGCTCTGGGGTCGGCATGCTCTCCGAAAGTGTTCGTCATGCGCCGGTTATTGAGTCCATAGCTTCACTTTCATATCGTTCAAAAACTTTTCACAAAAACAACAACAAAAAAATTTCATGTTTTTAAAAATTTCCTCTTTCATATTTTTTTAATTGATTTTTTGACTAATTTTTTCATTTATTGACTTTCTCCTTCATTTTTTCTGTTCCTGATTTTCTCATTCATTTATTCATTATACCAGGTGTATCATTGGCCCCGGGCAGTTTCGGTTTTAGGCAGTCCCGCAACGCACTATCTCCGTCTCTTTCTGTCTCACGCCTCTGGCCGAGCCAGAAAGAGACGGAGATAGTGCGTTGCGAGACTGCCTAAAACTAAAACTGCCCGGGGCCAATGATACACCTGGTATATTCACTGGTTCATTAATTGGCTCATTCATTCATTCATTTGTCGTGTTTCATTCGTTCTTTTTTCTCTCTCTCTCTCTCTCTCTCTCTCTCTCTCTCTCTCTCTCTCTCTCTCTCTCTCTCTCTCTCTCTCTCTCTCTCTCTCACTCTCTCTCCACTCCGGAGGTGCTCGCCGTTCCTTTCCTGGTTCCGCCCCTGACACCTCCGGGCCGCTGGGCTCCGGGTCCCCCAGTACCCGGCCGCCCCCTGTCAGTCATAACCGTCCCCCTGAGTGAGACTCCCCGCCCCAGACTGTCACATTTTCCTCTCGTTATATTCTACTTTTCGTCTCTCTGTCTCTCTCTAGCGCCCCCTGTAATCGCGTGCGGCGTGTGAGTGCGAGAGAGCTGACAGGGCCTTAGGTTGGGTAGGTGTGTGCGGGTAGTCACCCGGGGTGGTCCCCCGGGTCCCGTTACCTCGTTCCCGGGCCAGACAATCTGGAATCCGACGATTTTCAATAAATGCCGCCGCGCCAATAAGTCAATATTGCGCAACGTTTTCACGTCGATTCGCACACAGGTGTTTCGTGAGGGTCGTTGACATGAACCCTGGCAGCATATTGGTAGCCCTGCGTGCGTGTGTCATGTTGGCAGCGCCGGACTGATGTGCGTGTGAGGCGCGCGAGCTCACGTGCGAACGCCCCCCCTCCCACCATGTCCACCAAGGCGTTCAAGGTCAGCCTCGCAAATCGCACACAGTGTTATTTTTCGGCGTCGACCGAGAGGGGGGGGGGAGAGACTTCGTGTGTTTTTGGGCGGTAAACGAGCAGTAACTTGATCTTCCAGCACTTTGAGGACAAAGCAGAAGGGAGGAGGGGGAGGAGGATTTGGCGACGTAGGCGGGAGGGGCAGGCAGCGAAATGATAAAAGTGAACGCCCCCGGCCCATTCGGCTTCGGCCTGTCCGGTTTCGGTCCCTTGCGGTGACAAAGAAGTTTGATTGATTCCGTCGCACCGACTCTCTCGCTCGGATCGGTCCATTGGCAGTGTAGTCCTTCGTCAGCGATGGGCAGCCGGCACATCCGAAGTCCGCTCCGCCAAAGCTGTGCCGAGCGAACGGCGGGAAGTACAGGGAAATACAGAGGGGTGTCTGACAGTGAGTGCGAGAGAGAGAGAGAGAGAGAGAGAGAGAGAGAGAGAGAGAGAGAGAGAGAGAGAGAGAGAGAGAGAGAGAGAGCGCAGTCGCGTGCCGTGGAAGGGGTGGGGGCGGGGGCGCGCGCGCCTGCCAACTGTCCGTGCCCGGGAGTCGGGCCCAGGAGGAGGGGGAGGGGGGAGGGCCGGGCTTCACAGATGGTCGGGCGGGCATCCAGTGCGCGTGGACTAGAGCAGGAGAGGCCGGAACGGAACGGGGGTCCGTCGGGGTCCTCATTGGGTCCCCGGAGAGTCCTCTGGCGGCCGGGCCGGAACGAAGCACCCCGCTGATGGACCACGAGTCCGGCCTGTTCGTCGGGACGGCCGCGCGGGGGCCGGGTTGGGTTGGCCGCGCGTGCTGCCTCGTTCGCAGTGGTGCGGATGGGCAACCCCGAGCCCCCGCCCACGCCGGCGGGTTGCCTACCCTACACGGCGCTCACTGCTTCCGACTCACCCGCGTGAATGTGAAAAACTCGTCTCTGCTTTTTCGAATCGCAATAGTAGTATTTCAGTTTTGCTCGGCCGCGCCGCCGGTTTTTCGGTCAAAAGAAACACGTACTACGGGACGGGCAAGGAGGCAAGGAAGCGCGCGGACATGAAGAGCAGAACAAAAGCGTATCCGAGCAGCGTCGTTAGTCGTCCAACGGATACTTACGGAAGTGTGTGCGTGAGAGAGAGAGAGAGAGAGAGAGAGAGAGAGAGAGAGAGAGAGAGAGAGAGAGAGAGAGAGAGAGAGAGAGAGAGAGAGAGATGTACTTGACGTTGCTTCAATAAGCCCCAAAGCCCATAGGGGGTTGGGGTGGGTGGTTGGCTCCGGCGTGGCTCCTGGCTGCCACCTGTGATCCCCACACGTGTGCGCCCCGTCAGTTGGCTCGCCGCCCCTCCCTCCCTCTCCCCCTCCCCCTCACCGAACACCCCCCGACCCCGTACAACACGGCTGGCGGCGGCGGGATAGCCATGATGGCACGGGGACAGCCCTGCCCTAACAATCTTATAGGAGTATGGAATGGTATATATATGGTACATATATAGACTCACATTTTCCGCGGCGGGTTGTTTGGCAGCCCTGAGCACGTGGCGTCGCAGCATGAGTGTCGCATGCCGGTCTATTTCTTCCCATATCTCTCTCTCTCTCTCTCTCTCTCTCTCTCTCTCTCTCTCTCTCTCTCTCTCTCTCTCTCTCTCTCTCTCTCTCTCTCTCTCTCTCTCTCTCTCTCTCTCTCTCTCTCTCTCTCTCTCTCCGGCCCCCGACGCCGCTGACCCACTCACAATGACATTCCATCCACTTCGGGGGGAGAGTAGAGGGCATTTTGGCTTTCTGGTGTTGGCGTGAATGCGACGATGAAGAATTAGTTGGCGGCGGGGGCGGGTTCCGTGAGCACAATAGCCGCAGCAGGGCGGGGGCGGCGGGGGCGGGGGATAGGGTTGCGGGGCGTCTTGCCTGCATTACGCATGCGCTGGCCCCGCTGCCGCGCGCACTCTGGTTAGCGCTGGGGGCCGGCCACAAATGACGTCACGCCGAAGTCCGAGGGCTGAGCGACGTCTGCAAGAACAGCGCGTCGTGTTCCAGGAGATACCCGGCGCACGCCGCGCCACCGCGCTCGAGCACCGGGCGGGAGGCACTCGAGCGCGGGGTCTCTGCGTCGCGGATGATCACGGTGGTTGGCGGACGGTCCCCCTCCGGTCGGCTGTCAGCCCTAATCACCGATCAATCAGGGATCGATCACAAAGGGCCGGGGGGTGCTTGTGCTGCTGCCGGGCAAAGGGTTAACGGTAAGGGTCTGCTCGGCGTCGGCGCGGCACGGCCCCGGCCCGGTCCTGGGCAGCGGCATTTGCATGGACCAATCTAACGAGGTGTGAACAGCCCCCCGGGGGCGGTGGGGTGCCGCCGCCCCCCGGCCGCCCCCCGTCTATATCGACACAGGTAGTATCGGGCGCGCTCAATTTAATACACCGGTGTGCACTCGCCTCTGACTTGGCGTATATGAAACCGGAGACCGCATGCACCATGCGACGGCCACGGCTGGGGCCGACGCGGCCACCCGGGCCACCGGCACCGGCACCGGGATCCTGAGGCCAGCCCGGTCCGGGCCGGGCCGTACTCGAATATTGGCTGCAGTACACTGCAAAAATAATTCCTTCACACAGACCGCCGCGCCGCGCCAAGTGTAAGACCAGTCAAGGAGAAAGGGTAGAGAAAATGTAGAATTCAAAAGGGGATCAATGTAATACATCGTAGGACGTTGTCTTAAGTATGGAAATAATCATTTTTTAAAAAAAATCACACGATTTTATTCGCCGAAAACGCGAACTTAAAATTCACAAATGTTTGTTGGACCGCGCGTGGAGTCACACGCCACAGAGCTCCGGGCCCCAACAAGCAGGGACCGGTGAGGATCCAGACTCGGGGATCTCCTCCGGAAAGAGATTAAGATTATAAGGGGTAAGGTGAGCCCAGGCCGTCATCCAGGCCGTCATCCAGGCCGGCGGCGGGCGGCGGGCGCCTCAGCGGACGCCGGCCGACACCAGCACCGCGTCGGCCACGCCCGCGCCACCTCGGCAGCATCGGCAGGAAGAGGGCCTCCGAATTCCTCGCACGAATTAAAGGTTGAAGACCGTTGATTTTGCTGTCGGCGGAGCGGGTGTAGCGTACCGGGCTCCGGCGGCCACACCGCGTCCGAGTGTGCTGCCGGCCTGCGCCACGTACTATGTGGACGGGGCCGGGGAAGACGACGCGTCTACAATTTCGGCGGATGCCGGGGCTCAGAGGGGGCCTCCGGGATCGGGCGGCCGGCGGTGAGGCGACGGCCCAAAAAGTCTCCCCTCCCCCCCTCAGGGGGGCTTATTCAAATATCAGGCGCGGTTATGACGTGGGACACCGAAAGACAAAAAGAGCGCAGAGCATGCCGGGGCCGCAGGGCCACAGGCAGCAGGGCCGCAGGGCCACAGGCCGCAGGGCCACAGGCCGCAGGGCCACAGGCCGCAGGGCCACAGGCCGCAGGGCCACAGGGCCACAGGGCCGCAGGGCCACAGGCCGCAGGGCCACAGGCCGCAGGGCCACAGGCCGCAGGGCCACAGGGCCACAGGCCGCAGGCCGCAGGGCCACAGGGCCACAGGCCGCAGGGCCACAGGGCCACAGGCCGCAGGGCCACAGGGCCACAGGCCGCAGGGCCACAGGGCCACAGGCCGCAGGGCCACAGGCCGCAGGGCCATGGGCGGTACCCAAACCCTCCCTGCGCCCCTTGCATCCTGCTTAAACGGGCACCACAGCTCCGCCGAAAGAGAACAAAACCGCCAGCCGCCGCCACCTTCCGAATCAAAGAGTCGAGAGGGCAAAACGAAAGCGCGGCCCGGATGGGATTCGAACCCGGGACCACACCACGACACGGCGGCGGCCCTTGCAGGGATTACGTCACCGGAGTGGAGAGCGGTGGAAATTTGTTCCTTTCCTCGAATGGTCTGGACTGGACTGTGTGGGCGCCCCCCTCACCCCTCGTCCCCCTCGGGAGCCCCAGGGCTCATCAGCACGGCAGCCCGTGGTCGCGTGGCCCCGTCCCGGACCCCTGAATGACTTGATCGGGGGCCTCTGCCTCCGAGGAGCGCCCCGGCGGACCTACCGGCGGACCGCTGCGCCGTCATGAATATTTCCCGATAATATTGCGACGAGCGGCCGGGGGCGGGCGGTGCGGCCCCCTCCGGGGAGAGCCCCATAACCCGCCCCCCGGCCCGGACCCGCCCCCGATCCGATAGGATTCGGACGGGGCCCGCAGGTCCAGGTCCGCCCCCCGGGCCCCCGGGCAGCAGGCCAGAGGACCACACGGGCCGCTGGGCTCCGCTGGGCTCCGCTGGGCTCCGCTGGGCGCTGGGCTCCGCTGGGCACTCATCATGGATGCAGAGGTGTGGTGCGGCCCGTGCGGGTGCAGCCCGTGCAGTGCAGCCGGGAGGAGGCTGAGGCCTAACAACCCCCGAGCGACGTCTCCGTCGAAGGCACTCATCAAACCCCAACCCCTAGGCTCGCACTTATCCTGTCGGGGACGGGGTGTGGGGGTCGCCGATCGCCCCGCGTCGTGATCCTGGTCCTTGCCACCCGGAGCAACGTCCCTCAACTTCCTCTCCTATTCTTCTCCGCATGCAACGCGCGCGCGCGCGCTTGCGGCTGCGCAGAGCGATTTCAAAAAAACACATATACACACCCCGAGTGGAAATATGATGACAGAGGGAAATGCAGCCCTGACCCCCAGCTGAGCGGGCAACGCTGTTAACGGTGCCCGCCCCGTTGGCCACGGACATTGTCTGCGATGAGCCAACACTCGTTAACTTTTAGATCCTGCCCGGGCCAGCAGCAGCTAGGCAGCAGCTAGGCAGCGCGGCCAAATAACAAATGACGATCTCCGTGTGCAGACCGCCCGACCACGCGCCGCGGGGTGCCGCCGCACCGCCCGGAGGACCACGTGGTTTTTCGTTGCGCCTCCCGTATGAGAAATTCGGTGGCGCGCGCGCGGGTGTAGATGGTATATGTTGCGCATTGTCTCTCGGGGCGTGCCGCATAGGAGCCTCTCTGGAACCCCCACGAGGGTGCACCGGGTGCCCCGAGCGCCCACGGGGCGCCCCGCCGAGTCCCCGAGGCCGCCGACAAAGGCCCGGGCCGCTTACTCTCTTAGCCTTGCCAAAAGATTACTTCCGGCCGGATCCGCAACGAGCAATTTGTCGGCGAGTCGGGTGGTTCTGTCGGGGCCCACCAGGGGGCGCCCGCAGCAGAGCCCACACGGGTGAGTCAACGTGACTCATAGGCGACTCGACTCCTAGAAAATAGAAAATGTAGGACCGTCGGAAGTGCCTTAAAAGTACTTGAAACACCCGACCAAGTTGTGGCAACTTCACTACACTTTGTACAGCCATTAGAGATGATGTTAGGAGGCACCTGAAGAAATCTGGTCGAGTTGCCACAACTTTATCTCGGTCGTTTAAATAATAGCGTGTTATAACGGTCGGGCGGGAGCGAGGGGTTTTTCACTTGCGTAATACCCTGTACACCTGATCAAGGTATTACGCGTAATGTAATACCGAAAAATAACAAAATATGCTCTAAAATGATAAAATATAGGTGCAATACATTCATAATACCGGCGTAATACCGTGTAATACACGGATTATGTAATACCCTGTACACGAAAATCCCGAGTGAAAACCCTCTCGGGAGGGAGCACCTTAGATGTACCTCGTGCAGTCACTAGTAACGATGCTGGGAGCCACCTGAAGAAATCTGGTCGGGTTGCCATAACTTCATCCCGTTCCTCCTAGAAAATAGAAAATGTCGCCCTCCGCGGTAAAAATCCTTCACAGCAAAATCAGATTGTGATGCATATGTCCCCCGGCAGGACAGCGTCGTCGGGGTCCTTGCTGCCAGGATGACTCGTCATCGGCGGGAGGGGTGCGCGATGACCACCCCGCCGGCCAAACACACACACACACACACACACACACACACACGGCCCCATTGTCGGCGTGCCCTTTGTGCCTCGGGGGGGTCCCTCACATAAAGCACAGGGGGCCGTGCATAAATCAGTTACCAGCCCGGACCCCAGGCCCCGGCCGACGCCGAGGGCACCCTGTTCTGTTCTGCTCTCGAGGGGTGAGAAGCGATTTCACGGACAGCTATGAGAACCAAACTGGCCCTGGCCGGCGTCGCCGGGGGTCGGCCGACTCCCATATACCGGCAGCTTTTTCTATAATTTATAATTTTATTTCGTGTGGGGCCGAGGCCCGGCGACCCGGGTTCGTGCCCCGCCTAGTGTGCGGATTCGCCCCCGCATTAATAAGTCGGCCGTAAATCGTCCGAAATCGGAAGCCGAGAAACAAATAGAGCGGTGGCTGGACGAATCGCTGCCGCCTAAGAAAGTTTCAAAATGTTCTAGATGGTCCAATTACAGTTTTCTTTTTGTTCGCAATGTGCCGCGATACCCACTGACCGAAGCTCCCTAAACTGTACAGCATCTGTCCCCAAAGCAGAAAATAAAGAAAAGCATATTCCAGTCTCTTTCAGTCATTTCGTCCACTTTTTCTCCAGTCAGTTTTCACGGCTGGTGTGGATGCTGCTGGGGTTGTGGTTGTGCTGGACCACCCCGCGGTGACGGCCGGCCGCCTGTTGTCCTTGTCGCACTGCTTGTCACGTCCCGCCTCATTGTTTGTTGTTGTCGCCGTCGGCCGTCGCGACGCACGCGTCTTTTGTTCGGCCATTATGGGACGCGGGAGCGGAGCGAAGGAGATCGAGGGGATGATCGCGTTTGCTGCTAATTTGCAGGTAAAGAGGGCAGTGGGCCGTGCTGGACAAGGCTGTGCGGCCAGCACGTGTCACCGCCGCCCTTGCGGAGTGGTCTCCTCACTCAAAGCACCGCCCTCTCGCACGGCCACGGCCTGCAGCACCAGCGCCGCACCCAGGAAGTAGTGGGAGTGGGCTCGGGGTGCATTCCACACGGTCCGCGCAGCTCACCGCTCTGCGGATTGGACACGCTGTGATAAGGGCTTCAGGGCTCTGGTCGGTAAAGCACAATTAATTACGCAATATAACTCGTCTGCATTCCGCCCGGAGCGCCGCCGCCACCGCCCCCCTTTTTTGTTTCGGCGGGGTTGTTGCGGCGGTGGTTGCGACTGGACCTGTTGTGTCTGTTTCGCACGCAGCCCGCGCTGCCGCTGCCGTCCTAGCTGCCCCGGAGGCGTCCCGTGGAGTCGAGCCGATCCGAGGCCCGTTGTGGCGCGCAGGTCGGCGCCTTTGATGAGGCCGGCCGGTAGCGCAGTGCTACCTGTGGCCGCAGCGGGGGCTGCGGGGGCTGCGGGGGCTGCGGGGGCCTCGGAGGGGCTTCCAGGCCGGCCCCAGCCCCGCCCCTCCTCCTCCCCCGCACTGCAGGTACCCGGTCCGGCCGGCGGACGAGTCCCTCTCCACTCTATCGGCCGGCCGCATCGCGACACCACAGGACTAACGGCCCCAGCAGCGCGGCGGGGGTGGTGGTGGTGGTGGTGGTGGTGGTGGTGGTATGGTAGTGATGGTGGTGGTGGTGGTGGTAGTGGTATGGTAGTGATGGTGGTGGTGGTGGTGGTGGTAGTGGTATGGTAGTGATGGTAGTGATGGTGGTGGTGGTGGTGGTAGTGGTATGGGAGTGATGGTGGTGGTAGTGGTATGGAAGTGATGGTGGTGGTGGTGGTGTCCGCTGTCACGTGGCCGCTTATGTCACATCCCCAGTTAGTTGTCGTGTCCCCCCGAAAGAGCGCAAAAAAGACGACGATACGCACGCCAGAGAGAGAGAGAGAGAGAGAGAGAGAGAGAGAGAGAGAGAGAGAGAGAGAGAGAGAGAGAGAGAGAGAGAGAGAGAGCAAAAGAGTCGCACGATCATCGCCCGCTTTTTGGTATTTTTCGCACATAAACAAGAAGGCTAGTATGCGAACCGAGAACCCTGCGGGGCCCGGAGGCCGGAGGCAGACAGAAGAGTGCGTCGCATTATAAACTATTAGCGCCGAACGAGCCGAGGGCTGCTCCGGGCTCCGGGTCTGTGGGGATGGTGAGTTATGGCCGGGAAGACCGCGTGCAGAAATGCAAGGCGGTGCCCCTGTGAGCATGTGTGTGTGTGTGTGTGTGATAGGGACAGAGATGTATGGGTTGCTCAAGGGCCGTATCCATACGAGTTCCGTGTCGCCATCAGCGATACCCCGCGCTCGAGAGCCCGCGTGTTGGTGGACAGGGGGTATTTTTTGACAGTCCGGTTGCACCGTGTTACGTGTTTTGTGACCGTGCGCTCAGGTACCCGGGTACCCGGGCCCGGGGGGCGGCGGTGCGGTGATGGATGGCGCACACCACCGCTGGCCGCATGGTCCGAGTGGTGCTCGCATGCCAACAGGTCGTAAAGATGCACGGCGACTGCATGGGCGGGGGCGTGCGCACGTGGGCTGGTCAGATTAGGTTAGGTTAGGCCCAGCTCACCGCCTGCTCACCCTTCAAGTCGTAAAGCTCCGCGCCGATGAGGGCGCCCTCTGCCGTCGTCGCTGCCAAATTGGTGGCCGGCTCGGCGGGCCGGTACCGTCTCGTCTCGTCCCGTCTCCGATCCCCGACGATAAAGCCATCAATATTTCACGGTAATCGGCGTGGCTGCCGTCGTATTTCGGAACTCTTTATCCCCCTTTGGCTGATTCCAGTGCGATTGTCTGCGCCTAATGATGCGGCAGGGACTGGCGGCAGGGCGGCCCCGGAGGCATCCGTGGGCCCATGGGGCACCGCTGAGCACCGCGTAGTGAACACGATGCTGCCGCCTGCCTGTGTGGAGTCTCTCGCGGACCTCAGGGTTACGGTGTGTGTGGACGCGCCCCTGACGGGGGCCGGCCAATCCAGGTCAGCCAACACAACGCCGCCGCGGCCGGCCGGAAGCTTCGACTCCGCCTCGGCGGCGCAGAGGTTGGCAGCTCTGACGGGTCCGGTGGGCCCGGTCCAGCCCGGCCGTGCCATACCTGTATTTACATTCAATCACCTGCCTCTGCCGGCTCACCGCCGCTGCCAGCTCAGCCCCTCCGTTTTCGGTCGGACGCGCACGTCGGGCCGCAGTGGTGGTTTTAGTGCGTTAAACAATTAAAAGGCTTCGCGCCGGGCGCCAAGGGGCTGTACTTATGCGCGGCCGTGGGAGAGCTGTGCGCGGGGGCCTGGCAGAGCTCCAGCTCCCGGAGAGCTTGTTCTGCCTCTCCAGAACACCATACGGCAGGAGCACGAGCCACCCTACACAGGGCTGCCACAGGAGAAGGGGCGCCGGAAATAGGAAGGTGAGTTTAATTTGGTGGTACGGTTGGCACCGTTACCTCCGGGCACTACCTGCTGCCCGTGCCGCCCCCGGCCGCCGCCCCTCGGCCGCCCCCGCTCTAAATCTTCCCTGCCGCCCCCGCGCCGCGCTCACTAACTCATTCGGGAACAAATTGGCGTAAGGCAAGAGAGACCTATCTAAATCTTCCCGGCGCGTCGTCGTTCTCAATCAAATCGAAATAAGAAGTAGCCCAGTATCGGTGGAGGGGCTGGGGAAGGGGTGGAGCTGGTCGGCTGTCACTGCTGCTGCTGCTGCTGCTGCTGCTGCTGCTACTGCTGCTGCTACTGCTGCTGCTGCTGCTGCTGCTGCTACTCTTTTCAGAAAAATACAACGGACTACAAAAATGAAAACATGACAAAAATAAATTTTAAAAAAAATAGGTCATTCAGACGAAACAAAATAATTAGTCGATCGTTTAAACCAGAAATTTGTCTCAAAAACGATCAAAATTTTGTCCAGACTGTTGGTTTTTTTTTCCCCCAGTCGATTTTGTTTTGTTTCCTGACTGCCACGCGGAGACGATGTCTGCTGTGCTCTATCCGACTCATCAGGCGGCTGCGAACCGAAACCAAAAATGCGGGGCGGCGGACGAGGGGGGAAAGGGAAGAAGAAGAACCGTCGTTAAAAAACACTGATCGGCCGTAAACGAATCGGCACGGATGGCAGCGGCACGGCACGGCACGGCACGGCACGGCACGGCACGGCACGGCACGGCACGGCACGGCACGCTCGTTGGCGCCACATCTCACACCCCTGCTCACACCCTGGGCTCGCCACGTGACCCGGCACCGCCTTGTTTACGACCATAGCCTCTCGCTCGGCCCTTACGGCCCCGCCACATTTACGGTGTATATATGGAGGGCAGAGGGCTCCCTAATGAGACACCGCCCCCTCTAATGTGCTCCGCGAGTCCGTTCCGCGCGCGCTGATGGCACCGCCTTCTCGGAAAGTCAGCACTACCTGCTGGCAACAACCCTGCTGGCGCTACACGACGACCCGTCCGGGGCGCGTGGCCAGGATCCCCGATCCGCCACCAAAACAAACAAGGCGGTGGTGGTGGTGCGGTCATCGGGGTGCGAGAGAGAGAGAGAGAGAGAGAGAGAGAGAGAGAGAGAGAGAGAGAGAGAGAGAGAGAGAGAGAGAGAGAGAGAGAGAGAGAGAGAGAGAGAGAGAGAGAGAGAGAGAGAGAGAGAGAGAGAGAGAGAGAGAGAGAGAGAGAGAGAGAGAGAGAGAGAGAGAGAGAGAGAGAGAGAGAGAGAGAGAGAGAGAGAGAGAGAGAGAGAGAGAGAGAGAGAGAGAGAGAGAGAGAGAGAGAGTTGCTGAGCCGTGGCCCCTGCCGGACGCCGGGTAGGCAAACTGAACGCACCCGTGACGTACGGGACTGCCTATCTCCCACAGAGCACGGGGCGTCGTCTACACACTGCTGATAACCCTGATAACACCCTTCTTGCGGGACACTTTTGTCAGCCGCAGCCAGAGTGTCGGTAAGTACTTACTACACACACACACACACACACACACACACACACACACACACACACACACACACACACACACACACACACACTGCCTGCCAACGGGGCCTGTCCGTTGGATGCTCTCTGCAATTTCCTCCCAAATAACGCTTTACCCTGTCCGCCGGGACGTGTTTATTTGCGAAAAACGAGAGGCGATCGACTTTTGGTGGATCGGTGCACACACACACACGCGCGCGCGCGCGCGCGCGCCCTGGTCGCCGCCCACTTCCGGCGCTCGTACGTGTGCACACGTGTGCGTGCGTGTGCGTGCGTGTGCCTGTCTTGTCGTCGTCCCGGTGGCTGTGAGGGACGCCGCCGCCGCCGCCAAGGCCCCCGACGGCGGCTTCCCTACAGCGGCCCCCGGAGGGCGTGAGAAGATGACACGCCACTCCTCGGGGACATGTTCCGCTGCCGCCCTCCCCAACACACACACACACACACGCACGCCACCGCCACACTTTCTCCCCCGTGTCGCCGTGTCCGAATTTCGGTTTTGTGTCGGCCTTTTGTGTCGCGGAGGGGAGAGAAGAAGGGTGTTGTGCCGCTCGCCTCTCGTTCGGGAGGGGCCGGGAGGAGCAGCCAGGGCGGTGCCCTCCGGCGGTGCCACACACACACAGCCACACACACACAGCCACACACACACACACACACACGCTGCACCTCCACACCATTGTGTCGCCAATTGATAGGCTTTCATTATGATCGACAGTTGTAGTTTTTTTGTTTTTTTTTTGGAGGGGAAAAGGACAGAAAGTGGACAAGTGTACGTGACGACCCTCATTAGGCGCAAGTTTGTTGCTGTCGGTACCACGGGTACCACCACACGGTTACCATGGTTACCAACGGCACCGCAATGGTGCCACCAACACCACCACGGGCTGCTGTCTGCGAAACGGGGACACGACAACTACGGAGAGGAGAAGAAAGGAGAAACAGAGGGAATTTATCAAAGTTCCCACGCCGAAAATAATGCAAGGCACCGAGCACGATATTGTGTTATTTTATTTTTCAGGGAAGGAAGCGTTTACTGAAATTGATCGAATTCAATTAAAATACACGATTTCAAAGTATGGATTTGGGACATTTATTTGAGCCACGTGCGCGGTCGGAGATGAGCGGTAGAGGACACCACAGGGCCCCAACATTTTTGCCCACATTCATTGTTTTTCGGAACAGTGTGGGGGAAGCAGGTGACCGCAGGTGACAAACGACAAACTATCGGGGCTGGAGAGGTCGGCCACACCTGCAGCAGAGTGTCTGCGTCTGTGTTTCTCTCATTCTTCGACATAAATACTACTGTTTATACATATAATTCCCTCTGACCATGTCGAGGCGATATGGATGTCCGACGGACACCTGTAAATCATGGAGACACTGTGCCGGGGGAGCTGCTGGAGAGCTGTGGACACTTGGTCAACATAGTGGGGGTGGCGGCGGTGGCGGCGGGCGGGGCAGACAACACAGCGCCTTGCTAGCTTTCGCCCTGCGCAGCTTACCAGCGCCACACGACGAAAACGAGACAAATAGAAAGCGTCGACTTTACGTATTGACGGAGAGCGGCGGGTGGACGGGGCGGCCTCGTATTCGGACCTTTTGGGGCTTCGTCCTTGTCCTTTTTGTTGGCCCCCTGTTGGCGCACCTGCCGAGCTAAACTGTTGTCGCCCTGTCCACGCGCCCTATCTTGTTGGGGCTGAGGAGGTTATGAGGTTTGCTGCTGCTGCTGCTGCTGCTGCTGCCCTGCCGTCGGGACATCGCACCGCCCACCGCCCCCACCGCAGCCCCGACCCGACCCGGCGCGGAGGGGATGCGGTGCGGACATCTGATAGGAGGGGCGCCAACAATAAAAACAATGTATAAGCGCCAGCAGCAGCAGCAGCAGCAGCAGCAGCAGCCGATGAGCACACGCGATAACACTCGGAATCGAATTAGACACGGGAAGAGGCGGGCGGGCAGAGTGGCAGAAAGCGAAGCAGAACGACACTCGAGAAAATCACACGTTAGGTACTCTGTTCGGTATTTGAGCCCGCGCGCGGGTGGTGTATCCTTCCGGGGTAAGACCGAGGTAAGACACTTGGGTGATCCTTCCGGGGTAGGACCAAGGTAAGACACTCGATGTAGTCCTTCCGGGGTACGACCGAGGTAAGACACTGGGTGTATCCTTCCGGGGTAAGACCGAGGTAAGACACTGGGTGTAATCCTTTCGGGGTGAGACCGAGGTAAGGCACTGGGTGTAATTCTTCCGGGGTAAGACCGAGGTAAGACACTGAAAGTGAACAGTTCGCTGGCGCATCCGGCCGGCCCACACGGCTGCTCGCGCGCGCCCCGCAGCCTCTCGGCCTGTTTCCGCAGGCCGCACCACTGCACACGCACGCGCGCGCACACACACACGCTCACGCACGCACGCTCTCGGGCGGCAGCAGCAGGGAGGGTTTTGTGCACAATTGCCTTTGGGCGGGAGAGGAGAGTAGGCCGAGCAGGGCAGGGTAATTATCCACTTTGGTTGGGGCCTTTTGTTCGACCCCGGCTGCCGGGCGCTGCCGCCGCTGAGGGCAGCCCGCCAGGAGGACGACACGAAGGCCGACACGCTGCCCGGCCCGGCCCGCCGGCGGCACCGCGGCGACGGGGACGGCGACGAGGTGACCGCCGCACCACCGCACCACGGCGGGGGCGTGCCGCGCCGCCCCGCTCCGCCAGCACTGCCCGCCACAGGTGGTGGACGCTGACACTGACCTACCTCACGCGGCGCTCAGCGGCAGAGCACACAGAACCACCCCCATCACCGCCACCCACCCCCACCCCCTTCGGCCCTGGCGCTCCCGGCATACAGGTGCTGCACCATGACGTCACGCACCAGTCCAATTTTTTAAGTTTTCAAAAAAAAACAAAAAACTGTTTCTGAAATTACATAATTTGTGGCATTTTGACGTTTCTTCGTTATAAACTTTTTATTAAAAATCAAGCGAATTTTAAAAAAATCATTTAAATTAGACCCCTCGGTAAAAGTTGAAGAATGGATACTCCGCAAAAAGATACCCTCGCCTCCCGCCGCACCCGCCGGCCAGAGCTGTCAGGGTCTGCGGCCGCTGCAGTCTGCTGCTGCTTCTGCTGCCAACTTCATGATGATACGCACTCGGGGGCGGGGGCCGCCGGGGGCCGCCGGGGGCGGGGCGCCGCCTCCGGCCTGTGTTCTGTCCTTGTCTCTCTCACGCGCGCGCGCCGGGGCGGGGGGACCACCCTTTGCGATGCGAGAGCGGTGCCGATGGTTCAAGCCTTGTCATTAGTTTTCGCTAACCCTTATACCACCGCCGCTGCCGCCGCTGCATCTGCAGATATCTCATCCCCCACCCCGGGATATGTGATATGATAGTACTAGCTGCTGCTAGCTCTGACTAATGCGGACCGGGGAGTGCAAATAAAGCCTCTGCCTGCGATTAGCATATAATTGCCGAGTCGTTGCAGGCAGAGTGCGGATAGGGGGTGTGTTTGCGATCCGTTCGAATCAGCGGACATGCAAGGGGGGGGGGGGGGGGGGGGGCTAAAGCACTCCTGGAGACACGGAATATACAAACGGTACCATATATTCTGACTGTGAATTTTTTTTTTTTGGCCGGGTACGGATTTTCTCTCTAGCAATTAGACAACGCACAGCCGCGACCGCGCCGATTCCGCCTAATTTTCCCTTCCCGCCCAAGCACCGCCGCACCGCCGCACCGCCGCACCGCCCACGTGTACTCACACGTCAGGGCGCCCGATCCCGATCGTTCGGTCCGGCATGCGTGGCGTGGCGTTGCGAAACTCCCGGGCCACACCGGGCTCGTACCGTACACGGCGCGCGCGCGCGTGTGTGTGTGTGTGTGTGTGTGTGTGTGCCCCTATCCCACCGCCCCCGCTGCACGCCCTGTCAGCCCACTCCACCAGAAGTCAGTAATTTGCTGATTGACAGCCAGAGTAGAAATAACTGCGCGGCCGTGGATATACTTGGATCCCACACGAGCGAGAGCGCCCCCCCCCCCCCCCCCTCTTCCCTACCTTTTCGTCTAAGAATTTTGTTACTACTTCTTGAACCGTAATAAATGCCGTTCGCAGGTGCGTGTATTTGAAATCTAATTTTTTGAGGCTTTCGTTGTTACGAAAAGGTTTGTAAAAGTAGACATGTAACTTTCTTATCTTCTCTCTCTCTCTCTCTCTCTCTCTCTCTCTCTCTCTCTCCCCCCCCCCCCCCCCGACTTTTCGGCTTGAAAACGTGTTATTTTGGTTTGATATTTCAATTTTTTCTGGAATCCATTTTTTTTGTGTGTCAATATTTTAGTGTCCATCTCTCTCTTTTTAAAAAAATTGTTTTTTCTTCTTCTTTACGATTTCTCATGAGCGGGTGAAGGAAAAAGAGGACACAATTCGGTTAAAATCGTATATATCAATTTATTACACACTGACTATTACAGCGTCAACAGCGACATGGGCATCAATAAAATCAATAAATATCATAATTTGACTATAACTACGCTAGAAGACAACGACACCGCGACAGGCACTTAAGGAATCGCCACAAAAACTGCAGCTCGGAAAACATAGTATACACATACAATAGGACATGGTAAATATCACAGACTGGGTTTAAAACAAACTAACACTTATCAGTAGCCAACACGAGCGCTGTTGCTTCGTGGAGCCCCCCCCTTCCCCTCCCTCTCAAAATTGAGCAGTAACATAAAAGTGACGTCGGTTCAGGTGATCACTGCAGTCTCTTAACTCTCTCATGAAGGACAGTTCGATCAGCATCAGCTGGTGAGTATTTATTTCATCAGTGCACGTCAGCTCGGCCACAGAGTGTTCGCAACACGCAGACACTACTTGTAGTAATCCAGCAGGAGCCAGTGGAGCTCAGCACGGCGGCGGCGGGGAGGACGGCCACGACGGCGTCCTGCAGGATGCCGTCGGACTCTCAGTGCAGCAGGTCGACGAGGGCGTTGATGTAGGTCTGGGCCATCTGCAGCGTCTCGTACTTGGACAGCTGGCGGTCGCTGCCGAGCGAGGGTAGGTGCGTCCGCAGCCTGTCGAAGGCCGTGTTGAGGTTAAGCATGCGGCGGCGCTCCCGGGCGTTGGCGGCCAGCCGCCGCTTCTTCACCACCACGGGGCTCAGGGCCTTGTTGCCGCGCCGCTTCCCCGCCGGCTTGCCGTCCTCGTCGTCGTCCTCGTCGTCGTCGTCCTCGTCCAGGGCCTCGTCGTCCAGGACCAGCATGACGTCCTGGCGGGGCTGCTGCACTTGCTCGTGGAAGGCGGCGAGGTGCTGTCGGTGGCGCTGCTCCACGGGGCTGAGGGAGCGGTCGCTGAGGCGGTCGCTGAGGCCGGGCGACAGGCAGCCGTCCGAGCCCACGGCGCCCGCGGCCTGCACGGGGTGCTGCGGGTGCGGCTGCAGGTGCTGCTGCAGGTGCAGCTGCAGGTGCACGTCGTGGTGGTGGCCGGAGGACGACGGCGGCGGCCCCCACGACTGGAGGCTGGGCGGCGGCGACGGCGGCAGCACGGTCTGGTGGTGGTGATGGTGGTGGTGATGGTGGTAGGACGTCATCGTGGAGGTCGGTCCGGCCGGGATCCCGGGCAGGTAGAGGTAGGTCGCCATGGCAGCGGCAGCACACACGCGCACACACAAACACACGCACTAGTGGGCCTCGGCGCGGACTCACACACGCACAAGCTCGCACGGGCACGGGCTGCACAGGGTTGGCTCTGGTCCGGTCTGGCCAGGGCGGCGGTCGGGACGGTTCTGAGGGCACGGGGCGTGCTCCACCTGTTTTATCACGTCGGGCTGAGCTGGCTGAGCCGGCCCGGGCCCTGCCTAGCCCTGCCGCCTCAGGACCGCCGGCAAGGCCGGCAACAGGGACGGGACGGCTCCTCCGGTGGAGGGGTGGGGGTGGGGTGGTAGCGGACCGGGCTCCGGGCTCCGGGCTCCGGGCTCCGGGGCTCCGGGCCCTCGCTAAGCGCACCCCGACCCTGCTCGGCTCGGATGGGGCAGATGAGGGCCGGAGGGGTGGAGGCGGCGATTGGGACTGCAAATGTGTGCAAATCCATCTCTTATTAAAGATGGAAACAGTCGGAGAGGATTTTGAATGTGGGCGGACAGGGCTTTGCACCGCTCTGAGCTCCACGCATGGCACAGGGAGCGAGTCGGTCGAGCACTGCCCAACATCCGCACTGGACCAGCGGATCAGATCAGGGAGAAGAGAGGAGAGGGCTTTGGCGAAAATCGAAGCAGTCACCAGCTGTCGAAAATTTTCGAAAAACAAACTTCCGGAGAGATTATAGACAGATGAAATGCACTTTAAAAACTAGCTCTCTCTTTCTCTCAATTTTTTTCTCTCGAATTTTTTTTTAATGGTTCTCCCAAACTCTGATTTTTAAAAAAAAGTAATCTCTGGCACTAAGTCTTACAGTCGCACTTCCTACACCGCATCAAAAAACCAAATTCTCTTTACGAAATAAAAACATTGCCTATCTCCTTTGTGACAAATAAAACTCCTCCCCTGCCTAAGTTTTAAGAAAAATCACCCCCCGCCCGGTCAAATAAAACATGCAAAAATCTAAAAAAACCCTCTCTTTCTCTCTCTCTCTCTCTCTCTCTCTCTCTCTCTCTCTCTCTCTCTCTCTCTCTCTCTCTCTCTCTCTCTCTCTCTCTCTCTCTCTCTCTCTCTCTCTCTCTCTCTCTCTCTCTCTCTGCGGATGATACACAGCCACCCGCGTCCAGACGCCCGACAGATCGACGCGACGTCAGCAGCGGCCGAACGAATACGAGGAACTCCTCAATAGGTTCGGCGTGCTTATCAGCAACTACAACTGGCATAATCTTGACGAGGCATAATACCTACAGTACCTTAGCAGCGCGCGTAGCCTCTTATCGGGGACGGCCAAGGCGCCTGCGCCAAAATGACGGCATCTTCCCCCGATTTTGACTGTGTCCGTCATCTGGGGGCTCGTCCCGCTGCGCCTCCGCCGCCTCCGCCACGCGTTGCGCCGGCCACTGGCCGATAGGCAGTGCCGGAGCCCCCGCCAGGGCCGCGGGCGTGCCTACCTTCGAGGAGAGAGGGGCAGCCTAGAGGACAGCCGCAGCAGGGCTGCTCCCAGAGGAGGTGGTTACTGAGGCACGAAGTGTTGCCTACGTCCACGGCGTTAGAGCCAGGCCAAGAGCAGGTGTTGAACCGCCGTGCCATCTCATGCGCGTCTCTTTCGATGAATTCATTATAGCTACTAATCCCCCCCCCCCCCTGATTGGGACAGGCAACTACAACTGGCCTAATCTTGACGAAACATATTACCTAGGGTATCCTACCAGCGCGCGTAGCCTCTTATCAGTAGCGGTGAAGGCGCCTGCGCCAAAATGACGGCATCCTCTCCCGATTTAGACTGTGTCCGTCATCTGGGGGCTCGTCCCGCTGTGCCTCCGCCACGCGCTGCGCTGGCCACTGCGTTTATAATTGTTTACACAAAGACGCGAGACGTTGTCCCCCCCCCCCCCCCCCCGAAGCCCTTGACGCCGCTGCGCCATCCTTCCCTTGACCCACTATACTGAGGCACGAAGTGTTGCCTACGTCCACGGCGTTGGATCCAGGCCAAAAGCAGGAGGTGTTGCCTACCTCCTGAGCGTTGACCCGCCATGCCATCTCGTACCGGTCTCTTTCGATGGATTCATCACAGCTTCTAATCCCCCCCCCCCCCTCTAGATGGGGCAGGTCAAGAAGGTCTAGTCAGAGTTTGTGTTCAGGAATTAAGAGCAATTAAATTAAAAGGGTAAAAATAAAACACAAACATAACAATCAACAATATATTATTTCCTATTAACATACAGCTCTAGCTAAAATTGAAATTACACAGAATTAAAGCTATAGTAATTTTACAATTTAAGCCGTTTGGCTGACAAAGACTTTGAATCCACTTTGCGCTTCTTTGCAATTTGTGTTTTTTCCTTAATTTGTGTTTTAACTTCATCTTGCAGTTGGCTGAAGAAAGCTGTCGAAGATTTCATTGCTTTGCCACCACGAGAATCAATCTGAAATTAAGATTAGAAGTGTCAAAACATTTCCAATGTTGTACATGCAGATTTTTCAACAAGCAAAGAGAACTTACCAAGCTAACATTACTGTCTTTAGACATCTTTTCCAGCATCTTTACTGCTTTTTCCTTGCTATATTTGTTTCCTAAGCCAGGATTCATCTTTGAAACTGCTGCTTCCCGCTGTTCGCGCTCTCTTGCAACAGTTCTTTGATGTGTCTTCTTTTGTCTGCGATCCCGCTTCTTATCAGTGGCTGTCTTTTCTTCTTGACTTTTAATATCTCCTTTAGGTTTAGCTGCAGGCACAAAGAAAAATAGATGGGTTAGCAAAGGCATATTGGTAGCTGTACTTCATTTAATTATTTTTTAAAAATTGTACTGTTACACCATACCTTTAACTTCTTCTGGCGCCAATAAAGTGGCATCACTTGTGGCTATTGGTGCAACTTCTTCTATGTTTATTGCTGGTATGTTTGTGACAATCTTAACTTCAGGTCCAACCTATTAAAAAAATATTGCAAAATCAAAGCTTAGCATTTGCTTTGTAACAAAGTCAATCCTTGAGGTCCGAATACAAACCTGTTTTGGTGTGAAATGGAAATTGGATAATGCATCTAATTTTCTGAAGAGGGAATCAACCATTTCCTTAATTTCTATATGTTCCTTAGGAACCTCCTCAGGCCTGTCACTTGCATCTGGGTCAGCAGCAGCCGCTTGCTTCAAGTATTCTTGTTCATAAACTTGAGCTAAGCTAAGCTTACTCTTTTCTTGGTCAAGAACTAATTTTTTCTTAAACTCAGAAGGAGCTTCCACAGGTTTCACTTTCTTAACTACATCATCCCATGCTTTGTCTTTGATTCTTTGTTTAATTATATCTTCTAATCTTTGAGAGGTTTCTTCTGTTATCACAGGAGCTGCAATTTAAACAAAATGAGTAAATTATCAAACATGTGCTCCTTCAGAGAGAAAAAAATCGTACGAAGCAAGAGAAAGACTTACCTGGTCTATGAGAAGAATCAAATTCTAAAGCTTCCTCTAACAATGCATTTTCAGGACGGTTTTCAGTAGAAATCTCTCCTCTCAACTGCCAAGGCTTTTCAGAAATTGCCTCCTCTTCTAATTTTTTAATTTTCGCTTGCAGTCTTTCCTGGCGAATTTCATACGTTGACTTGAGTCCAGATTTACCAGGAACTTGTAGGTCGGATGTTTGTGAATCATCACTGTCACTATCTTCATGATCTTCAACTTGATCATCATCAGAGCCACTCCCATCCAGATTGAATTTTCTAAAACCAACATTCACACATTGTAAAGTAACCAGAATAAAAATAGTTATCAAAGTAACATCAAAAAAACAAACAGAATACTCACACTTTCTTTTTCTTTTCTTGTACCTTGGACTCATTTTCTTCTGAATCTATCTCTTGATCTGGAGCATCAAAGAAATCTGAGTAACGCATTTGCTTTTTCTCCTTAAAAAAAAAAAAAAGGTTTTACAGTGAATATCTAAAGATGATCATATATTACAAAAAAATACTGACAATTCAATTTAGTGATAAAATTACAGTTTCAGATCCCTCATCATCCTCTTCCTCTTCTTCACCATCAGATTCATCAGATGGAATGTCACCAAACAGGTCAATGGGTTCATCATCAGAATCATCAGATTCCGAATTTTTTTCTTGTTCCTCTTTTTCTAAGAATTCCTCCATTTCTGATAGTTTGAAGAATTTGTCATCAACAACAGAAGGCTGTCCAGATTTCTTTGATTTTTGGGCGCCTGAAAAAAACACAACAAAATTAACACAACAAATTGAAGCAATAAAAAAAATGGAATAGATAGAAAAGCAAGTTGAAACAAGTTAAAGGCAGGTGTGTTTAAACTCACCACTGTCTTTAGTTTTCCGGTTAGGTCTATTTTCAAACTCCTCTTCTTCCTCCTCCACATCATCATCATCATTTTCATCATCTTCTGCATCAACAGAATCATCATCCACATCATCATCATCTTCATCCTCTAGATCACCACTAAAGTCACCAAATTCACCACCATTTAAATCTTCATCATTGTCAAGTTTAGCTTTAATCCTTGAAAGCTCCAGATCATCTTCAGAGTCATCTTCAAAATCCTCCTCATCCTCTGCCTCATCATCAACATCTTCACTATTTTCTGAATCACTGGGACCATCGTCCCCATGACCATTTTGAGAGACAGACTTCAAAACGGAAGACGTATCCGCCTTGAACCTATCTTTCTGGGCAACTAGTCTCGCAACACTGCCAACTAATGAACCCACGCGAGCCTCATTTTGCAGCTCCAGTTCCTGGTGGGTGGAAAGGTATCAGTCAGTTACTCAGCTAACCGCATTATTGTAATCCCCACAAAAAAAAAAAAAAAAAAAAAAAAAAAAAAAAATTCCCTTACCTGCCAAATTTGTTCCTCATCAAAGTTGTCTACAATGAGCTCAGGGAGTGTTTCGCCACTGGACAAACCCTCTGCTGTCTCTGTATCCTTGATCACACCATACAGAGATTTTAGGAAAGATTTTATGTTTTCTGCAGTCTCCTCGCTTGGGCTGTGTGAAAAAAAAAGAAGAGTTAAGTAAATTCAATGACCTGTTTTCATAGCTCAGTGCTCAAAAAGAAGCATCTAGCCACAATGGACGTAACTTTGTCAGCAGTTGCCACAGTCCACAGCTTCAGACTTGCATTCAAAACTATGCCAGTCTTACAAAAATAAGGTACCAAAACTTTTTCCCATAGTTTAATCTTCAAGTAAACATACAAGTGGATACATTTTTGTATTTTTCTGTATTTTTTTCTGTTCTACACTTTACTTTCCACATTTACAGAGTTTCTTACAATGTTGATAACACGTTCCGCCTCACATGCTCCACTGATACAAGCACCTTGTGCAGTTCCAAAATATTTGGTACACATTCCATCCCCTGCAAACAATATTGCAGGTACTTTGTCTAACCCATTGATGGGTTCTGCTATAACCTGAACATCTTCGCTTGGTCCAGGTCCATCAGGTAGGTGCAAGTGGGAACCACAACTAAATCTGTCTGATGACCACTTGGATACCATAATATTGCTTGGAAATGGTACAGACACATCACCAAGACTGTCACGGATAGTGCTTGTTACACCCTCTATTACTTCACCTATGGAACACTGTTCCATCAGGAATGCCTCTCTACTCCCAATCTGACAAGAAAGCAATGTATGACTACTTTCATCTACACTGAAGCAAAATATACCCTTAGCCCAATCATCCCTGTGTCGAAGAGTCTCTGAAGATCTAGCAATTAACAAATCTCCACTTTTGTGATTCCACCAGGGTTGATCATACTGGAGGTAAACTTTGTTCACCAAACCCACTTTAATTTTTCTAATAGCATCAATTTTCTCCTTTGATAGTAGTCCTTCAAAGACCTTTTCTCCTTCTAATTGTAAAACACTAATGGGAATAGTGGAAATAACAAAGTCGGCACAAATATCTTCCCCCTCACAAAACTCAATTAATACACGTTGGCCAAATCCAGCTTCATTCTTGAGAGAAATCTTTTTTACTTGCTTGCACAGTAAAACATTTTCTTTGAGAATATCATCAAGAAGGGGCAGGAGAAGCGTGTGAAAGCCAGTTGAAACTGACACTCGGTTCCCAAGCCATTGTATGTACTGACCAAATGAATCAACATTCATTGCACTCCAATCCAGACCCGTCTGTGATGTTACAGCCTCAATCGAAGTTCTGTAAATCTGCTCTGCATCATATCTATTTTCCTCAGGAAATTTTTTCAAATCTTCCTGGATGCGAACATCCACAAAGCTCTTCAAATCGGCCAACAGGTGCTCATTGGACAATTTCATAGCTCTGTACGTCATTTCCTGCATAGCTCCCACAACTGTCCTGACCAAGTCCTCATCCATCCACCTCCCGTCTTCCGACAGGACCACAGCTGACTCGCCTCCCCACTCTCTCCCAGCAGATTCACCCAGCAAGCGGTGCACTGGGTTGACAACACCTGCACCCAGAATCCACTGAGCGCCCAGGTCTGCGACAGCAACCTTGGAGGAGCCTGCGCAGTCCATGGGCACCGAGTGCACCCTGCCGCCCACCCGGTTCCTGGCCTCCACCACCGTCACCGAGTCCAGGCCCGCGGCCCGCAGCCGGGAGGCCGCCGTCAGCCCCGCCAGCCCGGCGCCCACCACCACAACACGGGGCTGATGGGCGGTGGTGGTGTCCGAGGCCAGCGGGGGGCCACAGCGGGCCACAGGAACCCGCTGCACCAGCTGCTGCAGCTGCTGCAGCTGCTCCCCCGGGGCAGCAGTGCCCGCAGTGCCGAGGGCTGCACATGCCCCGAGACCCCGCCGCAGAAACAGCCTCCTCTCCCGTTGCACCGCAGACACCACCTGCGGGTTGAGGTTGGAGTTGGGACGGCGCCCGGGACGTAAACACGGCCTCCACGACGGCGCGCAGGGGCGACACGGCGGCGGCAACACGGATCACACAGCGCACGCCCACCCCCGATACTCACCTCACGTAATTTTCGCATTTCTTGGTGAAGCTGTCGTACTTGAGCTTCTTTAAATTGGCCCCACAATCGCGTGTTGTCGCCATGGTAGCCGCCATGTTGTTTGTGATTCGTTTTCTTTTATTTTCTCTGCTTTCCTCTTGATTTTGGCCTTGGGAAGCCACATCCATGCGGTCGCGGTCGCGTCCTGATCCTGGCTGTGGCCGCTGTGGCACTTCACTCCACCAGCCCAGCCATTCATGAAGAACCGCTGGAAAAAGAAGTGAACCTGGTTAACCTGGGAAAAAATTGTTTTGTGTTGTGTTTGGTGTTTTCCCGAGGCGAAGAGCCGCAGTTCTCAATATTGAAAATCTGAACGTGTCGTTCTATAATTTGAATCAAAGAAATCATGTCCGTCGAAGAGGACACTGAACTGCGGGACTTGGTCTCCAAAACTCTCGAGAACAATGGCGTTTTGGCCAAAATTAGGGTAAGGTTTGAATCAAAACATTTGGACCGGGTGTTGTTTTGGGGCCCGCTTCCACCCAGCGTCTTGCAACCTGCGCTTCAAGCCGGAGTTTTCCGCCAATTTAGATCGAAGTGTCGCTTGTAGTACTCTGGACGAAGTGACAGCACTCCCACCTCTCACTTGAATGAAAATGCCCATTGTAAACACATGACATTGCAATTTCACTGTTAATGACATCGAAATATTTCTTTTACCTTCAGTCTATATATTTGTAAGTGTATTTTGAATATTTTGTTTTCAGGCTGAACTGCGAGCAAGTGTATTTCTTGCACTGGAGGAACAAGATGCTAATTCAGTATGGACTTGACCGCTTTTCTTTCGAAGTATGCTGAGTGCAGGCTAAACTTTGCTTGTATTTGATTGAACATGTATATTTTTTCAGGCTCCATTTGAAAACAAGGCTTTGAAAGAATATTTAAAATCTTCTCAAGCAGCATTGGGGCTCTGTATTGTACGTGAATTTCTGGAGTATCTGGAGTTGGATTTCACTCTCTCTGTTTACAACACAGAAACCAGCCATGGTAAAGGATATGAGTATTGTGGCCGAAACAAACTTGTCAAGGATCTTAAAATAAAGAACCTTAATGGTAAAATGCTCTTAATGAAATCAAGGACCAATGCAATGTTCCTCAATCACCTTGTAGTTGGTTTGCTAAATATTGTGTTTTATAGGTAAAAAAGGACCACTTCTGTCTCATATTCTTCAAATTGCTCAGGAATCAAGTGGTGTTCCGATTGACAAAGAGGTATTTTTGCAAATTGTGTGTATCTATTGTATTTAATACACAGTTCTCATGATTTGTTTTGATTTTTTGTTAAAGGGATCCTTTCTCAACAGTCCTGTTAATACCAAGTTATCATCTGTGGACAGCACATATCATAATATAAGTAATCAGGATGGATTAACTCTTGAAAGTCCAAATGTATCACTTGCACCTCTTGACCGAACCTTCACCTCTGATGGTCCAACTGTGAAGGGAATATTATCCTTATCTACCGAAAATTGTGATGAAGAAAAACCTATAACTGCTCAAATTGGTCAACATGAAGGTCATGCTGGAGGTAAACTCGACTCAAAGGCAAAGGAAAGTGAAGTGCAAATATTGCAGAGTACTGTCAATAGGCATGATAGTGACACACCCAAACCACAAAAAAATGATGCCAATTGTGCAACAAATAATGCAAGTGATAGCCAAAATCATAACTCAACAACGAATAACAGGTTTGTAAATTTGCATATTACCACAGAAATACACAAAGAACTCTCTTGATAGTTCGTCTTTAAGTATCATTATTATGATGTGTGGTGTGATTAAGTATTCCCTGTCAGCAGAAAGCAAAGTTCAGATGGTCATACACAAACCAAATCAATGGAACCAAAGAATTCTATGTCATCACTCAATGATTTGCCTCCTCTTGATGGACTTCACAGTAAAAGGAACCTGAACCATGCTAGTAGTTTTAACTTTGCTAGTTTAGGTAGGTCTTTAATACTCGATGATGAGATGTCACCTTCAGAGCAATAGTAGCTTTGGAATCATTCCCATGTTTTGATTTGTCAGGTTTGCAAGATGAGTATGAAGAGGATTTCCATTCAACAGACAGCAGTGTTGCTGCAGATGGAGGCAGTAAACACCAGAGCCATGGACAAAAATCTAGTAACAAGGTTGCAACACTCAAAGAGAATTCGGGGGGTGGAAGAGTTTCAAAAATTAATTTGGAGAAGGAAACTTCAGATAAAGCAGCAAATAGTCCAATTGGTAGCGTAAGTGAAGACATAGATGAAGATACAAATTCAGGCATTGAAGATTTGCTGAACAGCAATGCTTCAACAGTAAGTTTCATCTCTTGTAAAATAATGATTCCATGAGGTTGGCCATACCACTTGTAGTTATAATGTTTCAAACTTCCTCTCCATTTTCAGGAAAATACTGTTGATGGTCCAATTTCTCATATTCGAAGTAACTTTGCTGATTACATGGAAGATATTTGAAGAACTTTCAATAATAATTTATTTATTCTGTATGTAGTGTAGAAATGTATTGCTGTGGAGCAGTGGTGTGAAGACATCTTTGAATTCTCATTTGTAGACAGACTGTAAAATAGTGTTTAAAGTCCATTCAATTTTGCTCTGAACTCCTCTCTTCAGATTCTATTCTCTCATGCTGATAACTCCTTGCATGGTCCATCATGGCGCTTCCTGACTGACTTGCTGAAAATTTGCAACAATGAATTATAATCTTAAATTTTTAATTAAAATTATGCTGGAAAGAAAGGAATTGAAAGATGACTTATGTTCTGAGGACTACTTTCATTTTTAACCACATTAATACAGTAAGCATGTTTAGGCCAGTTGGAAGGGGGGAGCGAAAGAGATGTAGGCATTTAACTTCTGCAACCTGATGGCTGATTTTAATTGGTTTGTTTTTCTTGTAATTAAAAAAAAAAGGACAAGTAAATGGACTATCAATGCTAATTACAATGAATAAGGAATTGGTAGAGCATCAAATGTGAATGATGACAATGACTCATTGTCAAACTCTGGTCACTAAAGTCGCAAGATGCAATTCACACCACATACAGTAATTTCATGAAGATCAATGATCTACATTGTTCTAATTTAGAAATGAAAATTAGAGAGTTATGCTTCCCTATTGTCTCAATCGGTCTAAATATGCAGAAGATACCACTCTATAAGAATCCATGTAGCGGTCCATACACATAGCTACACATTTCTGAAAACAAGATATGATTTATTAGAATTCAAGTTAAAGACAGCATCTTAATTTTATGAATAATGTGTGATTATACCTGTTCAGAATTATCTAATGAAGATCCTGGTTTAGATATGCATTTAGCAAAACACTTTTCTGTCATTTTCTGAAAAAATAATAGAGAATCAGATTAACCATTAGCAATGCTGTAAAGCATACAAGAGGATACTGATGCAGTACACTAGGTTAACAAATTTTTTGAACATCGTTTGCATTGAAATCTCACCGAATAAAACCTTTCCAAATACGAGCATGCAACTGATACAGGGTGACAAATTGCCCTTGCATAGAAACACTGACGGTAATTAGGATAAATTCAACGTGAAATATAGGTTAGAATACCTGGATTACTAGCTGGGCATTGGCAATGGCAACTTGCTGCCTAACTTGCTCCATTAATTCCTCGCTCTTGAGTCCTGCTAACTGGTTATGTGAAAGGGAATCCATTGTCAAGTACTCTTGAATGAAGAAATTGACAATTTAATACGCGAAACTGGCACGGACGAAAGTTTGTGCGTTTGTGCAGATTCCCTACCGGTGTTAGTGAGTGCGCGCGTGTGTGTGTGCGGAGTGCGTAGGTGCACGTGCGATCGAAGTCCAAAGTCTAGTGGCCCAAGAACTTTGACAACCGACGCCACTATATTTCACGGATTAAATTTAAACAAGTCGAGAAATCTGAAGCCTCAAAGCTTTATTTTCTTCAGTTTAAATCTGTAAAAAAATCCTGGACGTGAGGGGCGGGGGTGGGCGAGGAGGGCGGAGGGCGGAGGTCTCTCGATACTCGATAGGATCGAATCAAACTTGCAGCGCAGCAGACGGATTTTTGTTTTTTCATCAAGTACACATTAGCGAAAATTACAAATTTGAAATGAATATGCCGATGATGTAGTAAGTACTTTAGCCACGTGTGATGGTTTACCCGTATGCTCTGTTCCCCTGCTCTTGAAAAAGATGAACACTTGTAGGCTTTTGAATGAAAGCCATTCAAAATGCTCCTTTTCGATGCTACACTAACCTCTTTTCTCCACAGATTTCAACTTAACAAAGCAAATAGGTTCGTCTCAAGTTGACTTCCAGGTGGTTTAAAACCAATTGAAGTCTTTCTGGTTGTTCAGACGCAATAGAACACATAAGCCTTCTTGTGGAACAGTCTGTACGATTTTGATCTGCAAAGAGTTCTGCAGTGAGCGTCGTTTAAACGTCGCGTGTCGTCGCGTCGTCTGGTCTCAGCCCGGGCTCGGGCAACACATAGCACCAGGCACTTGCTTGTAGCCGTTAATCATGTACAATTTTCCTTTCGCTTATAGACATCCGATTTCATTCTGATTCTAGCTATGTCCTGTGATGGTTTCAAGCTGGTAACTTCAAAGCGGCGGAGTAGAAAGGCGAGAAGAACTGCCCCAGCTTGTGCAATCAAGAAGCAAGGAGAGTGTGACATTAGCATTGACTCCAAGGAAGAACTAGCGTAAGTATAAGCTAATGAATCGGCAGCTCAGCTTTGTAGTATGGCTAAATTTTCACATCTAAAATTGAGTTTTAGAATTTGTGTTCAAGCTACTACGTATGTACTTTTACAGGAAAATTAACAGTGCAAGAACAGTAATAGATGAGGCACCATTTACAGAGGGCGTGAGCAATATATTGAAACAGGCTTTGGATGTGTGTGGAGGCAAATCAATATCAGAAATTGTATGTTACGGCTTAGGTCATTTCACTGAATGTAACATTTCTCGTTACCAACTTGCACTCCTCCTCACCTTGCAGGAACGTTACAATGCAATTGTTCATGCCCATGATCCAGTATTTTATGTTTCCGAGCTCAATATTTTAAAGGAGCTAGGGTTTTTCATAATTGAAGAGAACGAAGAAGGTAAACGTGAGCTGTGCACTGAATCTACAACTTTGCTCTATTTACCGCACTGTCCCAAGCAACTTGTAAATAACTTTTTGTGGAAAAATTGGGGTCTTGGACTGAAAAATTGTGTCATATTTGGGAATAGCTTTTCAGCAGTTACTGATCGCCAAGTCTTAAGTCAAAGTGATGTAACAGAATTTTTGGGGAAAATTCAGCCATACACACAAGAATTGCCTGTAATCAATAATTTCAAATTTTTGGATGTTTTCAATGACACTTCTGTTCATGTTTTCCCAGAAGACAAGCTTAGTTCTGTGCCACCTTCCTTTTGGACCGAAAATTGTGAAGAGCCTGTGTACCCAGATAGTGATCTTGAACTTATTGTAAAGAAGCAATGAATCTTCAAACATCAATCAAAGTCCTAAGACAGCTGGCGTCAGAAGTTCGTCTGTCCTCATCTCATGAGAAAATACGCAAGGATGCACCGCTAATGAAGTATATACTTGATCAGTACCATCAGTATAGAGTAACAGATCAACAACTATGCAAAGCACAGGAGGAAATGGCACACCTTGCTAGTACTTACCTGTGTTACTTGCAAAGTATGCGTCGCACCGAGGAAATTCTTAAGACATACAAAGGAAAGGGAGAACGTTCTGTTCAAGATACAGCCAATCTGGTTGGTTTCAAACTTCCTCATGATCCAAAGTAGTTTCTGTCTCTCTATCTATTTAGTTAGTGTCCCTCTCACCATGAGGTTGTTATATTTAATGATCTTTAACTTTGCGGTCACTTTCACATTTTTTGCTGAGGCAAGCTTTTTGAGAGATTGCGCAGTTGGGCAATTTAAACTTAATGGTATGAATGAGTGCCATGATTTATTAAAATGCTCTGACTTAAAAAACCTGAAAGTTGGCAAAAGAATTGGTGTAGGATCAACCAAGTTAGTGCATGTTGCTTCATGGAATGGTCTAAATGTTGCTGTATCACAAGTTAATAATGACAGGTTCACAGCTGATTTTGACCATGGCTTGGATATGTTGCACAAATATAGCCCTAGTCAATATGTTGTACAGTTAATAGGCTTTTGTAAAATGAAACGCATAATAGTAACTGAGTATCATGAGTTGGGGAATGCAACTTCTATCTTGTCCATCATTGAGAAAAGATATGGTAACCAAAACATTGCAGTTCGCTTAAAAATGTGTTTGAATTATGCTCGCATTTTAGAGCTTTTACATGATGGCCCAGGAGGAACAAGAGTGATGTGCGACTCTAATGATTTAGGGAAACTCTTGAGCCAACTCTTGGTCACTGATGATGTAAGGTTAGTTCTAAACGATTTGGATGCACTCCCTTTAGTGGACAAAAATTCTGGATTAAAAATAAAATGCGGAGGTAGAGAGTTATTTGGCGATTTCATTGCTCCTGAACAGAAATGGCCTTACAATGGTCCATTTAAAGATGCTGCAATGCCCACTTATGATGAAAAAACAGACATTTGGAAAGCAGCTGATGTATGTAAATACTTTGTCAGTGAAATAGATTCAAGTTATGATTGGGTGCGTTATCGACTTTTCAGTTTATTCAGAAATTGTAAAAATCCTGATCCCAATTTAAGGCCAACTGCTAAGTACTTGGTGTCTGTGCTAGAAAAAATTTTAGCTGAAGTGTCATTGGTGAAAACAGAACTGTAATTTTAGAACCATTGCATTCCATTTCATGGGTGCAACTCAGTAACTTGTCTTTGTTGCACTCCAGTTTCTTTCGGTAAATGTGCAGATGTAATTGTACTGTGGAAGATCTAATGATATTAGATATTAAGGTCTTGTGAATGTTTTTGAAATTAAAAATGGTAAATAACTTTATTTGATTCTTTCCATCCTAAGCTTACAATCTAAATCACATAGCCAGTTTCAGTCCATTAGTTTAACTTCATTGACACACATACTTTAATTCCAAGTAAATACAAAAAAAATGACGATTTTCCTTCTAAACACATTATTTGTATTCTTTCTCAAGCATCTTGGCAATAGTGTTAAGCTGAATATTAGAAGTGCCCTCATAAATGGACCCTATTTTACAATCTCTATAATACTTTTCCTGAGGGAAATCTTTGGTGAAACCCACACCTCCCATCCAGTCAACACACTTGGAAGTTGTGTTAGCAGCCACCTCTGCAAACAAGAAATTAATTATTATGTGATGAATCTTCTACAAGTACAATTTGAAGAATGGATAAGGAGGTCATAAATTTAAGACAGTTAACTACCTACCACAAGCCCAATATTTTGCCATAGCACCTTCCTTGATTATATCCTTTCCAGCATCATGAAGTCGTGCTGCATTGTACACCAGTAATCTTGCACTTTCAATTTGAGTGGCGATTTGAGCAATTTGGTGCTGCATACCCTGAAAAATGAAGAAGAAAAAAAGAGGCTTAGCAAAATATTACACACAAATGCCAATCAAGTCCAGTGACATGACGTGTCAGTGCATACCTGGAAATCAAATATTCTTTTACCAAACTGCTTTCGTTCAAGAGTGTAGGGAATTGTGGCATCAAAACATCCTTGGGCAAGTCCAATCATCTGAGCTCCAATACCTATGCGACCTTCATTGAGAACCTCAATGGCATACTTGTACCCTTTGCCTATCTCACCAAGAACGTGATTTTCTGGAATCTGAAGGGGGAGATAAAGCAATCAGTATAAAATGAAATATATGTGCACTGTCCGATCTTTAAATGAGCCAACTTCAGTTGTGATTTTCTATAATGAACAAGCTCAACAGGAACTGTGAATTTGAAAAAAAAAAGGGGGGGGGGGGAATACCGACCTTGACATTGTCGAAGTGTACCATGCACGTTCCAGATGCTCGAATTCCGAGCTTGTCCTCCTTCTTGGCTACAGTCAGGCCAGGGGTGTCACGGTCGACAATGAAGCAAGTGATGCCCTTGTAGCCCTGAAATTTCAAAAGCCACAATTTGATTTCGTGTAAGATAAGACTAGACAGCAGGATTCCCCAGAGAGGCAATAGCTGTACCTGCTCGGGAGCCACGTTCGCCATGACGAGGAACACTCCAGCCAGGTCCGAGTTGGAGATCCACATCTTGGTGCCGTTGATGACCCACTGGTCCCCCTCCTTCTTGGCGACGGTCTTGAGAGCGAAGGCGTCCGACCCGGAGGTGGGCTCCGTCAGGCAAAAGCTGCCGACCTGTACGAGAACCAGATGAGAACGAGCCGAGCGGTCACAACGCAAACGCGGGCTGGCGGCCGTAGCGCCTGGCTGCCGCCGATAGGCAACCCAACCGACACCAACGCCGGAGGGGCGGTGGCGGCACAGGCAGGGTTCCGTAACTTAACACAGTGGGTAGAAACGCACTAGGGAAGAGCGAGGGACAAGGCGCGACACCGGGCGGAAGTGCGAGGCCGGAACGACATCGCTCGCTGGGGGAGGTTGTAACTTTTGAACGGATTAATATTTTACAAAACGCGAAGAAAATTCGGAAAGACGATTAATTTCTTCATGGGGTAGACGTTGTGCCGACGTTCTGTATGTTGTGGTGCTGCGACACGAATCACATAACCTTCAACTTTTCCCTTACTCAGTGCGTGAGTCAAGATGGCCACCGTCTTTTGTTTACCCGCATCGGTTTGGCTGCTGCACGCCTATTATTATTGGTGACGCACGCACAGAACGTCGTCACAACGTCTACCCCATAAAGAAATTCTTCTTCTTTCCGAATTTCCTTCGCGTTTTGCAAAATATTGATCCGTTCAAAAGTTATAACCTCCCCCAGCGAGCGATGTTGTTCCGGCCCCGCACTTCCGCCCGGTGTCGCGCCTTGTCCCCGCTCTTCCCTCGTGCGTTTCTACCCACTGCTTAACATAACACGTAACGTCAAAATTTTGCAAAACTTATATTTTTCGTCTTTGAGAAATTACGTTATGTTGTTTATTTTATATTAATTGCCGGAGCTATCAACGTTAATGTTAATAACATTAACATTTGCTTCTAGTACGTTATTACGCTCCTCGTTACAGATATTCGCGTTAAAAGAAAATCGTGTCCTTTGCCTTGGCCTCTAGGACCGGCCAGGGCGAGTGTCAAGGCCCATGGCTAGGCGTTATTATGCCGTTATTTTATAACGTTATTGTCATAACATTTCTCCAGCGTTAAGAGGAAATAACGTTAAATACATACCATGATATTTGTTAAAGTTATATGTTCTGTTCATAACATTTAACGTAACGAAAATCCCTAATGTTACGTTAAGTTATGGAACCCTGGGCACAGGCGGCAGCGGCACTTACCATGTCCTGGGCCAACCTGGGCAGGTACTTGGCCTTCTGCTCCGGGGTGCCGTGCTTTCGGAACGGGGCGTTCACCAGGGTCTGGTGGATGTCGCAGAAGGCGCTCACGGACGGGTCGATCTTGGCCAGCTCCTCCACGACCAGCATGCACGTGAAGAAGGTGGACTCGGTGCCGCCGTAGTCGCCCTCCACCTCGATGCCCATCAGGCCGTTGGCGAACAGCTCGCTCACCACGCTGGGGTCCAGCGTCGACGTCTCGTCCATCTGGCGCACCAGTGGCTTAATCTTCTCCTCGGCCAAGCGGGCCACTGAAACGGAATAGAACCCATGTCGATTTTTAGAAAGAAAATAAATAAATTTTGAAGCAAGAAAAAATGCTTTTTTTTTGTGAATCCAGAAAAAAATGCTTTTTTTGTGAATCCAGAAAAAATACATTTTTTGAAGAAAAAAAAAATTTTTTTGAAGCAGAAAAAATACGATTTTCCATTTGAATCCTTTTATCTTCTCTCCACTTCCACTCACCCGTCTCCTTCATCATGAGCTCGTCGTCCGACAGGAAGGTGAGGGGCAGCAGGCCGCCGACGGCCTCCGGGGCGTCCTCGGCCTGGGCAGCCTGCGGGCGCGCGCTGTGCGGCCGCTGCGAGGACGTGGAGGCCAGCGCCGCCTGCTGCTGCAGCTGCTGCTGCTGCCGCGCCACCGCCAGGCGGCTCCGGACCAGCTCCCTGGTCCCGGCCGCAACCTGCACACAATTTACACAAATTTATTTATTTTGAAATAAAAAAAAGCACGCGAAATTTACTTCTAACATCAAATATAAACTGCCAAGAACAGTGTGAACAACACAGCTTACATGTATAGATTACGTCATAGGGATGTGAACTTTCCATCAGAAATTTATAATAGTGGTAAAAACAGGGACGGAGGGGCAGGCCGAAAGGGGGCCGAAAGGGGGCCCGATTTTGCCTACCTTCCAGGGGCAGATGCTTGAAGAAGCCATTTTTTGATGCGCGCAACGAACGCGTCATCATGACTGGTAACTTACCAGCGTTACGTTTAATACTTGATTCGCACTAGGGCCCTAAGTACGACTTGAGGGGGGCCCGAGAAGGCACTAAATCCGGGGGGGGGGGGGGGGGGGGCGGTCGGGATTTCCCACCTAGCCCGCCCGTGCCAGTCCGTCCCTGGGTAAAAATCTCTGGGCGCGAGGCGCGGGTGGTGAAATTCCCCATCTCAGCGATAAATACCTAATCATCTCGAGGCAATAGAGATCGTCGATAACTACAAGGTTTGACTTTGTCAATAGTAGTGTATAGGGTCAAGCGGTGTATTGCGGCAGGGGAAGCCGCAGCCATGGTACTATTACAATGTACGGGACCTTGAAACACCCGACCTAGAACCCTAGAACCCAGATAACACGAGGGGTCTCTGCCTCCTCCTAGCACCCGGGCGGTAGGGCGGTGCGGTGTGCCACACGCGGCCACACGCCACACCCACGCGGCCCGGGCCGCTCCCACCCGCTTCGCGTCCTTCACGGCGTGGCGTGGTGTGGCGTGGCGTGGCGTGGTGCGGCGTGGTGTGGCGTGGCGTGGCGTGGCGTGGCGTGACGTGCCCCGATAGCAACAACAACTTCAGACATCGCGTAACGATAACGAGCCAGCTGATACAATATTCACAATTTGGGCGAGTGGAGTGGCGCGGGCGGCAGGCTGTTGGCTCATCGCGCCCGCGCCGGCTGTTGAGGCGACGCGTGCGGAGAGCTGCCACCCGCCACGCCGTCCGTAAGGGGACGTTCATAAGCTGCGTGACAGATTTTAGGCCACTTTTTGACCCCCTCCCCCCTATCGTGACCTGGCTAACCTAACCTTACCATGAATTAAGGATAGGGTCGTGACCATTGGCTGAATTCCCCCCCCCCTAAAATGGTCACGTAGTTTATGAACGTCCCCCAAGCTGCACGGAGACACGTGCCCCCCCCCCCACACACACACTCCTTGGAAACCCTGTTATGTGAACGGCCTTCACCGGCACCGCCCCCTTCAGATACAGTCCCGATTCCCGGGGACGTCGTCCTTTAGCAAAGTCCCGGCCACACAAAACACATGCCCGGATTAGGAGATGAAGGTGTGCCGGTGTCCCTATCAACGCCCCCTTTAACTCCCCTCGCAGAAGGCAAACACTTACTGTTTGCTCAGGGACTCGTCCTCACCTGCTCCACCTGTCCCCTGATACATCCTCTCTGTTTACCGACCGCGCGAAAACACAGAAATGGCGCGTGAAATAAAAGTCTAACGATCAACAACAACAACAGGTGCCGCCTAGCGCGCGTGTGGGTGGCGTGGCGTGGCGTGGCCTCCGAGCTCGACACGGCCGGGGCCTGTGATTGATTCCTGGTCCTATCAAAGCTGGAAAAAAACAAGTGGAGATATAGATGGCTGGTTTCCAGCCGCCTTTTCGTTTCCAGACTTCAGCCTGAACAAGAACTCTGAATATCTGAGGCGACCAAATTGATGTTTGCGCAGTGAAACGTAAGTTCACGGTTCAAACGTGACGTCGCAGCCAATCAGAGATCAGCCCGGCCCCGGCAACACGTCCAGTGGTCTCATCCACTCCAGGGATTAAACGATTGGGACCTGGAAGCTGGAGGAAGGAGAAGGCTAAGTATAGAGCAAACAAGAGACAGAAGCGGGTCCAAACGGGCCCGCCTCAAGGCCTGCGCCGAACAGACTTGGACCATGTGTTCGAACACTCGGGTCGGGCGAACACGTCGGTATGGGTTTCTAACAACTCAAGGTGCGGGGGTGGTTCAATGAGGTGCGGGGGTGGTTCAATGTGTGCCGTGTTGCCTACCTCCCTGGGAACGCCCAGACCTCTGACGCAACGGAGGGGGGCTCGCTGCTCGCTGCCTGCGCCCACTATATACGTCGGAAAATACCGATGAAAGTTGGAAAAATTTGTGGAGTCTCCGACTCTTCTGTGGAAAATTTATGATCATGGATGGACACAGGCCGTTTCCTGTGGAATTCGCAATTGCTTGCAGGCTGAGGTCCATTTTTCTTTGTGGCTTTATGATGCCACATTTAACTTCTTAGATTTTCCTGAAAATTTTCGGAGTCCAGCAAAAGCCCAAATGGAAGTAAAAATTTCAAAAAAAATATTTTAAATAAATTGGACGAAATTTTGACAGAGTTTCGCCTTTTCTGATCACAACAATTTCCACAGAATAGTCTCCCTGTGGCTAGGTGAGCCAAACAGAGCAGCCAGTGGAAAGACTGACGAGCTCTCCTCTCCTCCCCGTGGTGGTCCGGGGCTGTCCGGGCTGCCCCAGGGGTGTTGGCGGCGCGGTCGGCGGGATGGGGGCTCACCTTACGAAGGACCGTGGCCGCGTTCATCTCGATGCACTTGTTGGTGTGGGTGGTGTAGGTGTCGCTGGCTGCTGCACTGCTCCAGGCCGATCCTCTCCGGGCAGCCGCTGCCTCCGCAATGTTGTGGTTGAGGCGGCTCGGGGCCCGGCCCGGCCCGGCCCGGCTCTGCTAGCCCGGCTCGGCGTGCCGGGGCACCGGCCCGGGTGGGTCGGGTTTGGCCGGCCGGGTTGGGGCTGGCCGGGCTGCGTTCGCGAACGGCTCCGCTGGCCGCGCTGGCCCCGCCACAGCCCCTCTCTGTCTCTGTCTAGCACCTGGCCCGTATCTCTAGCCGCACTCCGTGTCGTTTCGGATGCAGCACGGCTCAGCTGACGTGACAAGTCGGGACGGGAGGGGCGGGGGAGCAGTAAGGGGGAGGGGGGGCTTCTCGACAGTTCCCACTCTCGCTCCGTCTCCCTCGCTCTCTTTTAGACGTTTTGACGACGCGCGAGAGTGTGAGAGAGACGCAGAGTAAAAATGTTCCAGAGGCTACCTATCAATCAACGTCGGCCTGCGGGCCCTGCAGCGTCCCGAGCATGACCTGCCTGGCCGGCGAGCAGACGGAGGCATTACAGCAGGTACTTGGGGGACGTTCATAAACTACGTGACCGTTTTTAGGCCGCTTTTTCACCCCTCACCGTGACCTGGCTAACCTAACCTTACAGTGCAATAAGGACAGGATCATGACCATCGGCACCTCCCCTAAATTTGTCACGTTAGTTTATAAACCATATATGCAACGTCCCCTTGGTACATCGCCAGAAACACCAAATGGAATAGGGGATTTCAGACAAGGTTCAAACCGGAAATGGCCGCACGGAGTAGTTCTGTGCTGCTCACCCTACCAAATGGTCGGGACATGATCCCATTTTTGACGTCGGAGGTAAACTCTCTCGCTCCAGCGCCACTCATGACACCCGCGATTTGTTTCCACTGACGTTCTTCTTGACTTCTTCATTTCCGATGACCTTCTCCGAAATACCCTGTTCGCAGACAAAAGAAAAAAAAGACACGTCAGGCAATGGCTTTTAAACTCGTATCTGGACTTCTAGGGACCGGAATCCGATGAAGAAGAACAAGCATGACTTATTGACAGTACCAAACACCAACGACCCCGCCCCTGAGTTAATACAATGAGGAGATAATTAAAGAGTGGACGCAGAAAATCACATCCCCCGGCAGCCGGTGCACGAACCTAGCGTGTCCAGGACCAGCACTGCGATGCCAGAGACTGGAGCGAGTTCGAACCAACTCGAGACCACGAGACTTCCATCCGATCCGACACCAGCCCGCCGCAGGCCGCGACATTCCGGTAGATCGGACCCCGCTTCGGTGCAGGGATGAAGGGCGCCTGGCGAGCGGTCAGGGTAGGCCAGCCCGCACGGCACGCGTGCGTGCAAGGAGTCGGTGTTGCCTACCCGCCAGGCGCTCTCCACACGACGACACGCCGCCGCCGGGGCCGGCCTCCGCCCCTTGGATAAGCACACGCAATGCCCGCAAGGACAACTTGTTGCACCTGCACCTGGCCAAGTCGGGCCCTGCCACTGCCACAAGTAGGGTGAGAGCAGGTAAAAAAAAAATGACGATGGGAGGAAAAATCACAGGTAAAAAAATTGACACCCTCCAAAAAATAGCAATTTAGCACGCTTTGAGTAAAATGTCCACTTTTGGGTGTGATTCTTATTTTTAAACTGCATGTTACTGTTTTTTCTTAGCGTTTTCTTAGTGATCGATTTAGTTACCTGCACTTATCCTAACCATCGAAAAACGGTTTGCTCGCCCACAATTGGAACCCTCCGCACCTTCGGGAAATATTCGCCAGCACAGGAGACCGACCCAGATATGTCTTCAATGTGGCGCCTGTCTTATCCGTCGGCGTGTGCCTTTGAAAGAGAGAGAGAGAGAGAGAGAGAGAGAGAGAGAGAGAGAGAGAGAGAGAGAGAGAGAGAGAGAGAGAGAGAGAGAGAGAGAGAGAGAGAGAGAAGGCCCCGGGGATGTGGTTCAGAGATATGGTGTTTCACCACACGATCATCCACACATACGGCATAGCGCGTCATGTGCCCCCCCCCCCCACTTTTCTCATTCCTTTTTCCTCATCAATGGAAGTCTAATGGAGAGAGTGAGTGCTGCCAGAACGCCCCCCTGCCGGCCGGGTATTTGAACCAGGACACTCCAAAACAGGCTGCGATGGGCATCCTAGTCGACCATCGTGCACAGCGGGAAATAAAAAATTTCGCCATTAATGTGGCAACGTTGGGACTGAAGCCAGGCTCATTTAGCACGACTCGCTTACATCTTACGTAATGCTGGCTCCCTTATCTCCATGTCAATTAAATAGACGTTTTCTAACAAGCTCTGCTGCTGCTTGTCTTGACAGATGCAAATTTGTTGCCACCTCCCTCATCGTGAGGATGAAGCCCCCCTCGTCAGAGGGGTGTCAAATCATCAAACTTTGACGCAATTTCCCCACGAGTCCATCGGTATGGTAGGCCGTGGTTACGTACACCTTCGCGTTTTACGTAACTATGTACAAAGAGTACATATCTCGGCACTCTGCGTGTACACAGCGCGACAAGTGCGCCTCCCGTGCACACCCCCAGCAAACGCGACGTGCTACCACCGCTCGCCGCAGCAAGTCTGTTTTCTTGTTATTTATTTGTTTTGTGATTGCGACACTGTTGCTTTGTGTTCCTCTGCGGTCCATTTCATCTTCGCCTTCATAACAATCACTTCTCTCTCTCTCTCTCTCTCTCTCTCTCTCCCCCCCCCCTGCGTGTGCCGAAAGGGGGGGGGGAGGCGTGTGCCCACAATTTTCTCGTTAAGGGTGTCTTTTGCGGACTTACTGGTCGATAGCCTCCGGGCCAGTGTTTGTGGTTGCAAACACACAGTTCGTCTCGTCAGTCAAAGATATGCCAGAGACATGCATCTCTCACCCGCCCAACACGCACTTTAACAATGCCTGATATTGATAAGGTAACTTGACGTTATTGACTCATTTCAGGCTACCCTTATCTCGACAGCGGCATGGGGACCCGTGTCGTCACGACACAACGGAACTTGATTAAGTTCGTGCATTTAGAGAGAAGCAAGTGAGGCCCAGCGCCCAGCGAGCCCCGGTCCCCGTTTGTCAGCGCCAGTAGCCAGAGCGCCCACAGCGTAGGCAACCCAACTGGCTCCCCACCCGACCCCCCGCCCGTCTGTATGCAACCCAACCAACAGCTGACAGGCAGAGGGCAGAGCGCAGAGGCAGCCCACTCAAAAGCTGTTCGGTCGTCGTTCTTGTGGTGGACCACACCAGGAAAGACTGAGGAGGAATGACGACAAAAATTGGAAATAAACAAAAAGTTATAAACTTTATTGTGCCCTGACCATCAATTTATGAGCTGTTTGGTCTTGTCCTTTCAGATACACAATACTGCACATGCTGATTGACAAGGACTCAACAATTGTACACTGAATCAAATGTATCAAGCATTACAAGTGTTGAGAGAAAACATGCACACAACGAAGTAGAAAATTTGAAAAAGCAGCATACAAGCAGGTACTGTATTAACAGTTCTTTGCTAAATACGGATAACAATATCTATGTAATGCATGAAAGAAGTAGTCAGATTGTACTAACCATTGATACATTGTCTTTGCACATGAATACAGAGCTCAATTATTCAAAAATAAAGTGCTACCAAATAACAGAATAGAAAATTTGTACTTATCAAAATCAGAGAACAACAAAGTTCAAAACTTCCCCAAAAGTTCTCAATTCATCTGATTGGTTGGTCTTTACAAAACATACATTTAACATTCAAAAAATAACTGTCCGTCCAGCAGATAGACAGACTAGTTATTCAGTCTGCCATTTCTACATCATTGTCTTCACTCTCTTCATCTACAGAATTATCAGAGTCTGAAAGCTCCTCCCAATGGTCGTCACTTTCACTGCCCAAGCCTCCATTGTCATCTTGCACATCATCTTCATCTGATGTATCTGTATTTTTAAAAAAGGTGTTATTTAATTACATACTAAGAGTAAACATCATAGCAAATGTTTCAAATATGTTAGTACTCACCTGCATCTTGGTAAAGCAAAAGACTAGACTGCATATCAAGAACTGCTGCATTGTCATCTGATGCAGATGAGCCATCTAACTGAGAAGCTAACAATTCGAGGCGACCACTGAGACGATTCAGGGAGGGAAGTACTGAAAGCCTTGTCTCAATGAGCCCTATGACTGGGGAAAGTAGTTCAACCAAGGATGGGTTAGCCATTAAATGAGCGGAGTGAATGCTTAACACCACTTTCAGCCACCTTGCTCCTGTCTGAGCCCTAGAAAAAAATTTCAAAAATTAATTTTCAAAATAGAATACAAAAAAAATATGTTTTCCTTTACTGAGTACCAAATCACAATTTGGGAAAAATGTATCATACGTTGCGGTCTTCCCATGAAGTAGTGTTGTTAATTCTTTTAGCAATGGCTCAATGACTTGAAGTGGAAGCTTTCTCACAGTATTTCTAATAACATCTTCATCTCGGCGAAGAAGTACGGTGTGCAACATATGCTTGTCTTTACTATGTAATGCCTGCAACAATAAGGATGAGATAAATAATTGGAAAGACATGAAAAATGCTTTGCCACCTGTAATTCGGAATATTAGTATACCTGCAGCATAAGTTGTGACAGATTATCAGCACGAGGCATTCCTGTAGGCCTCTCATCTGCTCGGGCCGTTAAAGAAAGATTTTCCAAGCGTTCCTCCATGGGAACTTCAGCTCTTCTGTTGTGTGTGCGCTTTGTACCAGACACAACAGCATTGGCTGCTGATGGAGGTAAAAATTGTGCTTTCTGGTTCTCTGGCACTTTGACCTAAAAAAATTTCATTGAACAGTTAAGAAAAACTTCAGTACATTTAAAAGAGTGTCACTTGGATTGCATACCTGAGATGTATCTGTTGAAGATTCCTGGTGCATTCTCCGTGGATCTTGTCTTACCAGAACTTGCAATTTTTCAGCATAATTTAAAACCTAACACAGACAACGGTTATCCAGAGCTGATCTGATTTGCACAATACAATTAATGATCATGTTAAAAAAAAAAAAAAAAACTTCACTCACCACATTTTCGAACGCAAGGAAAGTACCAATACCATAAGCAATTTTAACTTCCTCCTTGAATGCACATAAAGTTGAAACTATGGGAATAGGCTCCACACTTTCTTTACCTCTTGATGAATCTGTAGCTACTTGGATGGTAAGGGTTGGTTTGAGAGGTTTAGGACATCTCCTGCAACAAAGTTAATATCAATGGAAAAATTTGATTAGTATGAGATACTTATAAGGGCATATAGCTACTATAATTTCATTTTAAAAAATTATGAAGTTTAAAGCCTTACCCATTGAGTTGATGGGAAAATGTTTGCACCACCCCATTATGTGTGACAGCAGCTAGATTGATAGTTCCACTTTCTTCTTCTTCATACAAAGAAACTACTCCGGCTGACTCACTCTCAAGCACCATTGATACTATCGCAGTTTTATCACTCCCTTTGCCAAATGACCTAAAAGAGGAAGGAGGCATTTCTTTCAATTTGAGCTCACACTTTCTACTTGTACGTGGTATGAACAAAGAATTGCAAGCCAAACTCACCAAACATTCATGTAGCGATCTCCTTTAGCACTGCTTATGAAGTAATAAGCTCCATTTGGAGCTGGCTTAGGCACAAATGTGAGAGAGATAATAGGGCTAGCATGACCTATGAATGTCATTACCAGCTCGCCGGTAGCGGGATTCCAGAGTTTTATTGAACGAGAGGAGGACAGAACGTGCTTTCCATCGGGTGAAACTAAGACACACCCAATCTTTTCATTGCCTGCTTTCCATTTGCTGGAACAAAAAGTTAATGGAACAAAAAACCAAAATAAAGTAAACAATTGATGGTTATTGATTGAAATTACACTATAGTGCTAAGGCAAGATACAGTTCAGCACAGAGATATCTTGACTGTGAGACTTCACTTACTTTTTAGCTTTTTTCTCGGTAATATTCCACTCAGCAATGACACACTCTCCACAACTATACAAACTAGTTCCAGGAAACCAACTGAGCCCAGTGACAGGTGAACTCTTGTGTCCACCTTCAAGCTGGCCTTCAACTTTTGCTGTGGCCAAGCTGTAAAGCAAAATGCGGCCATTGGATGTACCCATGGCAATGATGTCTTCACCGACATCTTTTGATTTTTTCAACTTTTTCTTGCTTGGTCCTCCTGAGCCTGTTCCACCCTGGAAAATGTAAAATTGAAGCAATTTAAATCGAAGCAAGGAATTTTGAATGACACATAAATTATTGCACAATTATTTCAATACAACAGGTAAACTGTAGGAACAAAAAATCATTCCTAATGGATCAAGTTAGGTACATTAACAGAATAAATTAAAAGCATGGGGCGGGTATGAAATAACCTACAAATCAGAGTGAAGCGTAAACAACAAAGTGACAGCGTCCCATCATAAAGTGACGCCTGACAAACACGAAATATGCCCAAACGTGTCTACAGAAGGGAGGCCAACAGAGTTGATAAACGCGATAGCGAAAAGGAAAAGAAATAACTCGCACCCACACCTAACCACATGGCTTACCGGGTTCCTTGGCGAACACATCCACTTAAGGCAAGAACATGGCGCGTTGAGGTGAAAATTCGGGGTGAACTCTTGAAACAAAGCATTCTTTTGCGTTTGCCATATTCTAAGTTTGCCATCGTTATCACAAGAAGCAAAATATTTAGCGTCTGGCGAGAAAGCTGAGTTACTTGAGGACGCCATGATGTGTGTATGTGTGTGCGTGCGCGCCTGCGCGCAACAAAAACATGGCTGTTGCATACTGATGGAAAATTTATCAGTTCCGAAGTACGAAACTGTGTAGTTTCTCATAGTACAAAAACCGCGAAAATTGTGAAAATTTTGACATATTGCCGTGGCATTTAGCAGTTTGTCTTTTGCTTTGTAGGTTTTAGTCAAATTTATGATAAAGAAAAAGATGGGTCAGAACGGCTTTTTGTTCAATCACAAAATCTCTTTTATTTTTCTATATGGTACATTTGCAAGCAGAGCTTTTGACCAGTCACCTGTGTTCTTTACAACCAACAGGGAATCAAAAACCTGATGGAAAAGAACAAAAATATTAATGGCCAAAACAGGAAACACTTCACCTGGAAAATGAAGAAAACAATGTTCAAAGAAACTGCAGTTTGCACATACTTGATGGATGCATAGACACTTTGTTCCTCGTTTCCAGTCCACGTATTGGTCTAGAGGAAGTGCAGCATAACGAATTTGTTCCTTTTCTGCTTTTTTGTTGGATATCGGCTTCCCTTGCGTTTGATCAACAAGTCCACCTAATATGTAGATGTCATTTGGATTGTATTCTAATATAGTATCAGTATGAGGAGTAAGATAAACTAAATCCTTTCTGAAAAATTAAAAAGATAAAATGGAGGACATATACCACAAATAATTAATTATGATTACAACTGCTAAGGATACATATGGCATACCTGTCAAATTCATCAACATAAGAGGTAGAATGTACGCCAATACCAGCATTAGTTTCAATTGCAGGGCTAAGTTTCCTGAGGTAGTACATCAATCTACTATCTGGATTTAGATTGCATAAATGGAGAGCGAAGGGTCTTCTATTCTTTCGATTAAGCACAGTACATAATATAATCTGCTTTGCAGTATTTTTGATTCGGAAGTCATTCATATGTGAATCATATGAACAATCAATAACCACTCTCTGACCATAATCAAGTGCCTACAACAGATTTATCGTATTAATTCAACCCAAAAGAAGGTTCAACTAGAACCGATGTATTTCATAAAAATATGAAACATTACCTTTGTTGTTAGAGTGTTATAGTATTGATTCATCTGAGCCTTCGAAATGCGAGGAAGCAGAGCGTTATAGAAGAGCAAATATTCCAGCCAGGGATTTTCACTTTTATGATCAAAGACAGGCTCCTTCTGCTCCTGCCTGCGTTTTTCCCTTTCCCTTTTATCCTTTTCCATCCTGTAAAAGCGCATCCGGGTATAGCGCAACATTTTTTTGAGCTGACTGTGCCCCAAGTCCAGCATATTGTCAAGGTCTTCCAGTCTGATTTCTGGAGGAAGTTCATAGGTGTCATCCTGCTCCTGCCTCCTCACATACAGCTTCAGCAACAGCTCCTTCAGCTGAAGTTCCCTATGAGAGTCGCCCCTTGTGATGAGTTGCTCCTGTTCCCTGGTCAGGACAAACGGATAATCCTGCATGTTCGGGTTCAGCTTGACCATCTGAGTTGGTGTGGGCTGGCACTCTGTGGAGAACCACAGTCTTCTTCGCGCCGCAGTCATTCGGGGCGCCCTACTGGCCATGGGCACGGCCTCCAGGAGGAGCCGAGCCACTGCGGCCCCTGCGGCTCCTGCCCACATCGCGAGGTTAGGGAGGTGTCGGCCTCGGCCGCTCCACGGGGACGGCGTTGACGAGCCGCGGCCGGAGCTTCTCACAGCACCCCACTGAAATCTCAAGGATGAATGGAACCGCGCTGTACGCCCTTTTTCATCCAGTCCAGCATGGAGGCGAACGACTAAGAGCGCACGCACAACGCACAAACCAAGAACAATAGAAGGCTTCTATGGTTCTTGCACAAACACTTCCCATCGCAGCAGACAACAACGCTATTCGCAGTTGCGGCAGGGAAGGTACAGGCTACTGGGAGACGTTATTCGACAGAGGCCGATTTGCAGACCCTTCTGTCTCTAGACTTGGCAGCGAAACGGAATGAAATATATCGACCAAACTTAGCGTGCGAACTCAGTATGCTTGATATAACTGACAAGTAAACTTGATTTCCCTCAACCTTTCCTGGTTTTTTAGTTATCGACACGAAAAGTCATCACTTCGGCGAGCCTCACTTTCGTACCATGACCGAAAGAAAAGGCAGCCCCGCACGGGTCGGCCGAGCTGGTGGGGGTTGTGGTGGGGAGAGGGGGAAACTCGGCTGGCTCAGCCATAACGCTGATGCTTCGGTACGTGACGCAGAGTCCTCGGTACGTGACGACGGCCCCGGGCTCAAAATATTGAAAAGTTAGCAGAAGCGATATTTGCATAGTGACGAAGTGGTACCTCGTCATTAAAGTAAGATCTCGTTGACCGGAAAAATATACATTTGTTAAAGTTCGATCATCTACGTAAGTGTGATCCTCCGTGTAACTGGCATAAACAAACCGTCTGTAGATCGAGCCCGGTGCCGCCTGGCCGGTCGGGCGCCTATTGGGCGCTCTAGATCGATCTAAAATGGTCGGATCGGAAAGATACGCACATCAACGGATAGCCCAGACTTTATCCTAAAAACGCCTCGCTTACACTCCCCATCTAAGTTCGACGGTTCATGAGCTACAGGCAGGAAAGGGGGACCGCGCGGCGCTCAATGTCTGTCGCGTCTCGTGTTTGAATCTGCCCGGTCTGTCCGGTCCGTGACGAGCCAAGCCAACTGCAAGGCTTCCCCGATAACGTTGTGGCTTTCGCAGGCGGTGGGAAATTTGTTACGATCATGGGGAAGACGCAGCGCTGAATCACTTCTCCCCGTGCGTAAGCCTTTACCTCCCCTGGTTGCGGGCCGAGCCGTTCTTCGCAGCAAGCAGGAGGAGGGGAGAGGGGAGGGGGTGCGAACGGGAGGCTGCTGAGGCTGCGTAGGGAACAGTTAGGGAAGTCCCTCGGGGTGAGTGCAAACACAAATAAGCAGCAATTTTTTTCGGAACGTTCCGACAAACTGCTGGGGAACTTGTCACCACGAAGCGTTATTCGGGGTTCGGCGTTAATTCGAAAAACAGTACTGTTTACTGAAAGTGGCAGTACTGTGTCGATATAACAGTTCGCGGTACACACAGGTGCTCGCTCCACTTTGGCTTCGTGTCTGAGTGGGATGGGTCCGCCTCCCTCCCCGCCTTCCCCGCTACGAACCTGACTCACTTCCACTGTAAAAATATTCTTCGTCACTTTACAAAAAATACACTTTTGAACTTTGTTCAAGAATTATTTATCATTCATGGTGCATCGATAAACTCGTCACAAAAAAAAAAACAATTGAACTTCATCAGATAGAAAACCATGTTCTTAAGCGTTCTGCCTAGAAGTGAGGAAATGTTCGTCATCAATATTTAATGTCACATGACGAAAAATTCTTAAAGTGTAGGCAGGTGTTACGTAATTTTTGAGCGGCACTCACAGCCCCGGCGGGCCGGGCCGGGCCAAGGGTCTGCAACTTCTAAAATTACCGTACCAAGAACATATTTCTATTAAGAATACTTGGGCATACTTGATAAAAATTCTCAGAATACCGTCTAAATTTGAAGATGAATCAGGTAATATATCTGTTTTTCTAGCTATAGTTCTCATTTTCGAGAATATTGCAAATACTATTCCTGAGAATACCATGAGAATACCACGGGAATATTTGGAAGGCGTACCAAGAATACCGAAGTTGTATACCCTTGGGCCGGGCGGACCCTCAGAGTGTGGCCGGCTCGGACCGGAGCGGACCACTTCGTTTGAGAGGACGAGATTTGTGCGCAGTGCGCATCAAATAAAAAACAAACAAACGAAGGATGACGTATGCTCGCTCGCGAAATTGGTCGATTTCATAAAACCAGCCCGAAATGAGGGACAGAAGATGAAGTGAATTATTTGACAGCGACCAATCACGGGGCGGCGCGACCACATTTTCAGTATTCTCATTCTAACGCGGTGCGCTCAAAATGCGAGCTTGCCGTTGTTATGCAACGAGTTAATTGATCGTGATTCCTCCCTTCCCTCTGGTATTAGTAGGAATAGGATCCATCTTACAAAATAGTCCACTTCCCTCTTTTCCCTTTCACACACACACTCCGCGATAATATCAACCAACGGCATGGACCCCCCCCCCCCCCGGCCAAACCTGTCGAGAGCCTGTCTACACGCACATAGCTCGGGAAGCGCCAAGTAACAAGACCGCCTCTGGGCGCAACTATTTCTTTCTTTTATTTATTTTTACTGCGTGAGCCATATCGTGTTGATTTTACTGGTGCTGCAGCGTGCTTCCGTAATTTCTCTGCAACTCCGTTCGTATTCAGTGTCTTCTCAGGCATGCGGTGGGTAGTGGGGGGAACTAATTGATTCAGTTTCACCCCAGCCCCGCCAGGGGCACGCAGATCGCGAACGGTTAGCGATGTTCGTCACAAATTATGAGCACGGCGGCGGGTTGGCCTATGGAGCGTGGCACTCCATGGCGCCTGCGAATGTCCGGGTAGGCATCCCGGACCTCTCCGCACACGGGTGTAATGCGGGCTGGCCTACCCTGGCTTCCGCAGGCGCTCGGTGTCACCGTTCGCTGGGTCACGTGGCCTTTTCTGCTGGGGACAAAAAAAAATGATGTCCAAGATAGAGGTTCGTGATTTACATCACGACCCCGGCAATTTTTCAGCGCTCAATTCGAGGTTTTAACACGGACTCGGACGTTTGGAGATGCTCGCAAGGCTAACGAGTTGTTAAGTTGTGTGGAGATGCGAGATAAGGTGAACACGTGACCCAGTGGAATGCCTAAGCCCCCCCCCCCCCCCTTTTTTTTGGTGGTGGTGGTGGTGGGGGGGGGGGGGGGAGGGGGGCACTTACAATATTTAAAAAATAATAACTGTCCGATTTTCAAAAAATCTGAAAAATTGCTAGACTACATATTATGATGTTTTGTTTGATTGGTGCCGCACTAGACCACCTACAATATCTAGTTGCCCATTATTTTTATTTTTTTTTTCAAAAATCCCACACACCAGCACATTCCTGGAAACGACTGCCGAGGCCGCGGTCGGCTCCGTTCCGCTCCAGTCGACACCTCCCTCCATGCCTATGAATAATTTTTTTTCTCCTTTTCTCCCTTTGTTTTCTACTTTTCGCCTAGACCTCTTTTGACATCCCGCTGGTGAAGGTCAACAACATTATCAAACAGACGGAAGATCAAGGTCGTGGCAGAGGACCAATGGGCCGCTGGCAGCTAGCCCTGGGAGGTATCCAAATTTCGATACCGCGGTACGGTATTAAAGTTATTCGCGGTATCGGCGGTATATCGAGCCCGGTATTTACCGGCGACACCGCGACGGTATATTCCGGCGATACCGCGATATTATTCATAGCAAGGAAAATTAGCATTTCGGCGGCAGGAGCACGCGTCCGCGTGGTGACGTGGCATTGTCACCGTAACGCGGTATTCCGGTACCGCGGTATTTCGGTATCGCGGTATCTCAGTATCGCAAAAAAACGGTATCGCGGTATCGCGACGGTATCGCGGTACTTTACCGGCACGGTATATCGATATTTGAAAAATCTAACAACGTAACCGCGGTATAAAAAATAACGCGGTATTTTACGGTATACCGAAATACCGCCCAGGGCTGGACTGGCAGCCGTTGGGGATGTGCCGGCTGCCGGCCGGGCGGGTCCGTGTCTGGGACACCGCAGGCTCAGCAGGCGACATACCGACTGTCGCGTCGCCGCGTCGGCGCCATAAAGCAATTACCTGATCTCATTAACAGTATACCCACCTGAGCGTGTCCGCTATGGCCGCGGCGCTATGGCCAGCGCATGAACATCGCGATCAAATGTGTTTACCCATCGCAATTAGCCACGGTTATGGGCAGCGCACACACGCACACACGCCAAGCCCGCGTGCGTGCATGTGCGTGCGTGTGCGTGCGTGTGCGTGATGATCGGCTACTTGTCTACATGTCATTCATCTGTCGACAAAGATTTTATCGTCAGCGGCGAAGTGATTTTTTGACATATCTTTGTTTCTGCTGTGCGGGCGTGTCGTGTCTCATGTGCGAGAGAGACAGACAGTGTGACCCCGCACTGTAAAAAAAGTCCACACTGCCATTGGCACGGACCTGGCACAGGCACAACATTTCAGTGAAGTATGAAAACGGACCAGGTCATTACGGTCAACTTTTGGCAAGACACGCAATACCTTTTGGACGGAGATTTTGAGGTACGGGGCAAGGTTTGGTGATTCCAGCATGCCCCAGAACAGAGGGAAAATGTACGGAACTTGCCAAACTGTGACACGTTCCGTACATTTGCCTTCCGTTCTGGGCCACGCTGGAATCCCCAAACCTGCTCCGTACCATTTAGTGTGCTTACTGTCCACTTCACTTCTGAGTCCAAAATGGTATACGGTTCCGTACCGTGCTCCGTGGCAAATCACGGACAGCCAAAGTTACTCAATAACGGAAATTTCCGTAGTTTTTTTTTACAGCGTGCCGTTATGTTATTGCGGAAAAGAACGCGTCTTGCCGAACTTTTCTTCTCTTATTTTTTAATATTTTTCTTTTCTTCCCTCGCTTCTTTCATCTTTTTGATTCGTGGAGTTTCAGGATGTATGGTCGCCAAGTCCAGATGTGCCGATGGCGACCGCCGGCCTCGGTGGGCCGATGTCCAGCTGGTCCAGGTGACTTCTAGCCCCGCCCCGCCCCGCCCCGCCCCGTCCCGCCCCGCCCCGCCCCGCCCCCCCGCCCCGCCCCGCCCCGCCCCGCCCCGCCCCGCCCCGCCCCGCCCCGCCCCGCCTCGTCCTGCCCCGCCACGCCCCGCCCTGCCCCGCCGCGCCCCCATCCATCCGAGATTTGAACATCCCGCGCAGAAATCCTAGCACAAGCCCCTGCTAAAGTGCGCGGAACGGTTCGCGATCACGCAACTCTGCATACGTTTTTGGCCCGCGCTCAGGATTTTATGCTGCATTAAAATGAAAAGCGCGGCCACATAGTCTCGCAATAACGCCGTCCGCGCGCGCGCGCGCGTGTGCGTGTGCGTGTGCGTGTGCGTGTGCGTGTGCGTGGGCGTGTGTGCGTGTGTGTGCGTGTAGGTCTGTAGCTGTCTGTCGATTACGCGGTGGCCATTTTACATATCAACTGGGCATACCAGTATGTAGGTGATTTGACGACGCTTGTCTGCAGCAGTGGTCTTCAGCACTATAAAAAAAATGCTTGCAACACAACTCAGCGCCTGCTGCGTTCACCCCTACATTTAAACCAAAAACCAAAACCTCCTCCTCTCTGATGTTGTCCATACAGGTTGCGGGGTGACCATCTCCATGGCAGTACATCCGCAGCGATGTACACACGCGGCGCCTGTTGGGTAGGCAACCGCGGCCTCCGTGCGCACGCGTGTCGTGCGGGCTGGCCTACCCCGCCGGCCGCAGGCGCTCGAGGTGAAATAGGGTTCATCGGAGGGGGTCCACGTGGGGCCGCCTTGGGGGGGGGGGGGCAGTCCAGAACTACCCTCAATCGGGATGATTCGGTGTGAGTACCTGGCCACTGAACAACCTCCCCCCCCCCTCCCTTCCTCCCTCCCCCCTCTCTTCTATCAGGCCGAGCCTAACACTTCCTCTCCCCGCTCCTCCTACCAGCTCTGACTCCGAGGTGCCCCTTCCTCCTCTCACACACGCAAAAACACACACACACACATACATACACTCTCTCTGTCTCTCACTCTCTTTCTCTCAGACGTTTGACATGCAGCAGGCCGGCACACGTTCACTCCCAAATAATCCTCGCACGAAGCCACACCTCGGATCACGGCTCCGCAGTCTCTGGACGCACTGGCAGCACTCATCTCAAATATGGTCGGGTAAGTGCCGTGCCGTGCCGTGCCGTGCCGTGCCGTGCCGTGCCGTGCCGTGCCGTGCCGTGCCGTGCCGTGCCGTACAACTCTCAACGAAATGCATATTTCGTCGTTTTGCTGGATTTTCTTTTATTTTGAAATTTGAAAGGAAGTTTCTCTTGGGTTGTGTGTCCTTGCCGGTGAGAAGTGTTTTATGGGACAGTGAAGATCCAAGCCCGGACGATGCGGGTAGTACCAAAGTAAAAAATGGAACAAAACAAAAAAAAAACTACGCAAATTTTGGTGTACACCCTCGTAAGCTAAATTTAAATTGATTTTTTTTTGGGGTGTGAATTGTTAGTGTTATTTTTTTTGATAAACTAGTGTGAATTTAAAATTTGGTCGGACTTTCCACGCGAAACAGCGTTTCCTCGGAACCAGGTCCCATGGCGCCTGGTGGGTAGGCAGCCCCGGCCCCTGCATGCACGCGTGCCGTGCGGGCTGGCCTACCCCGGCGCGCGCAGGCGCTCACGCTCACAGGTGGAGGCAGGTGGATGGGCAGTGGCCGGTACTCCGGTACAGTGCGCCACCCGAGTCGCCCGAGGCGAGCGTGACCATGACGGGCTGTCGGATTAATGAGGGTCAAATGTGGAAAACTTTTGTTCGGAAACCAAATTTCAATGAACGTCAGATGTCCTGCTGGCCCAGTGCTCGGGTACTGGCTAAGCCTCAAAAAGAAGCAGGCAGACGAGGTGCTCGTCCGTCCCGCCGAACTATCTGGAGCCCTCATTGTATGAGGAGGATGTTTTTGAGGTGCTCCGTTGAGCTGTGGACTCGAGTCTAACAAGGAGGATGAAAAAGCTATTTGGCACGACAATTGCGTTTGTTTTTATAGCCCCCTCCCCTCCTTTTTCTTTGTCTCGACGGCTCGCTCGACGGGCTTTCTGTCAATCGCCAAATGACGGCACCATGACGACCTGCGTGTGTGCCGGTCTGACGATATGGCAGTCACCTCTGTACTTCGGACAATGGCCAATGGTCTCTCAAAGTCAAAATTTGACCCCCGACCCATTTCTGAGTTTTACTTGTTTTGTTTTTTTTTCCTTCTAATTTCTCCAAGTTCTTAGCTAAATTTGCCGTGATTACCGTTCTACTGACGTTTTTGAGGGCGTGCATCGATTTTAATGAGTGGGTGACCCCCTCTCGGCCTCCACTCCGATCACACTCTCGATTTTCTGGTTTCTCTGGCTCTGCCAAATTATTTGGCAAGGCGGCGAGAGGCGAGAGGACCTCGATGTCTCTTCAAGTTTTGCGTGTGTGTGTGTGTGTGTGTGTGTGTGCGCGCGCGTGAGTGTCGGCTGCATGCCGGCCGCACTGGGCCCCGCTGGATGCCCGAGTGAATTCGGGTTGCCTCCGTCCAAGCTCATAAGCACGGCTCACCCGATACCTGAGCAGGTGAGCAGTGGTACCAACGGCACGACGTCCGTCCCGGGGGTCCCCAGCAGAGCGGTACCAATCTTGCAGTGTACAGTCCCCGCATGCGTTACTCTAAAATTGAAAAAAAAAAAAAAAAAAAAACAGGAGAAAGAACAAAAAAACACATTTGAAAGCACAACGTAGATTTTCCTACCTCCTCCAATTTTATTTAGTTTTCACTTTTCATGCATTTTTTTTCGGGGGTAGGTAAAACTTGAGCTGTGGGCCTCACGCGCTTCGATTTCGAAACACTCTTTCTTTCTCCCCTCTAAAATATAATGGCCGACACGGCGGCCACGAGAGTGATGTGGTGCTGTGGTGCCGGTTTACATTGTGGTCGTCGTCTGGAGAACGACACGGCGGGATGCGACGCGGGAGAAATAGGCCAGTTGGAGCCGTATAACCCCAGAAGAGTTGTGTCCCTCTACGGTTTGTAGAGTCCCTAGCGTGGGGCCTTCTCGCACGGCGGCGGCGGCGGCGGCGGCGGCGGCGGCGGCGGCGGCGGCGGCGGCGCTTACAAGCGTATATATTCACTTTCGTTAGGTGCACCTGCATAGCGACAGGTTTCACCCGGGACTTCATAATTCAAGAAACTGCCGTGCCAAGAGTCGTGAGGTTTGCATGTGTGGGCAGCCAACAGACGGGTGATATTCTGCGACGGCCGTTACATGATATCCGCGACTTGCGCCTCGCCGCCCGCGTGTGAGCGGGTCCGTACGGGTTGGGTACGTTCACTAGATCGACTACCCGCCCGTAATGAACCCCAGCAGTAATACCCGTCAGCTTCCCGACGCTAGGTCTGGTCAGATGGTGCGTGGCAGACGTATACTGGGTGTTAACCGCCCAGAAGGCACCCGCTGGGTGTTAATTGAGTACGCCCTTTGCAAATTTACTGCGAGAAACGAGAGGGCAACAACTTCAGCAATCTGGCGGACGTATGGTCGGGGTAATCCGGGGTAATCCAAAGGTAACCATGGGTAATACATAGGCCAGATTACGTCCAGGTAATCCAAGATTTAAAAAAAAAAAACAAATACGGGTCATCCGGGGTAATCCAAAAACAACAGGGTAATCCGGCGAACATGATTTTGCCATGTTGTTTCCTCCCTCGGCGAGCTTTAATTGATAAGTTATTTTGTAGCGTGTGTCCTTGTTAAATGACAGTCGCGTATTTCGTAATTTTAGATTTTTGTTAAATTTACGAGAAAATTCGTAAAGTAACAGGAAGTTGATCAATTTTCCGTCGTAACTTTACAACCGTGAGTTGTTTTTTTTTTTTTTAATTTCAACAGTGCACCCCGGCACCCCGCTAGAATCCATTTAGCGTCCTTTCCACTTTTTTTCCCAGATGAGGTAACTTTCGTCGTGGGCTCTGGAAAAATGAGCGCCGCCGAGTCTACAAAACTGGTCAGATGTGGTCCAGGCGGACTCACCTTAAGCGGATTGGCAGAACTAGCTCTGCAGCGCCGCGTATACAAGGGGGACTGGAGCTGCCAAACTGTGTGTATGTGCGTGTGTGTGCTGTGCGTGTGTGTGTGCCTTCCCCGTTCGGTCAATATGCTACCTGCTGAATATGCTGTAGCTTGCGCACTGGAACATGCTAGGCCGCCAGATTTGCAGATAAAAAGTTGCGCCCGTTTCGCTCCGAGGCGGCGCGAAAATACGTTGCGAGATTTATATGCCGGCAATTTGACGTGCCCCTCCCCCGGCATGATGCATGACGCCACGCAATAATTAAATAGGCTGCGGAGTTAAATCCAATAACACTGTTAGGTAGACCCAGAATAAATTTGCGAAATATTGCAGAAGGATGGGCGGCCAACATCTTTTGACGCCATAATGTTATGCGCTTCTCAAGTTTCGCACGCGACCGAGCAGTCCAGTTTTCGAGACAACCCAAAAGCTTCCTACGGCCCATAAATTTTTTCCACATCTGCGAGAAACTAGTTTCTCTGTTCGCCTTCGATCTCGCCGTTTTGCAATGAATTGATGGATCAAATGATTGGATCAAATGATGTGAAATTGGCCGGCGAAAGTTGTTTCTCTCTTTTTTTTTTGTGCAGGCAAAACTGTGCTTTAACGGGAAACGACGCATTTGACTTATTGCGAGTTGGGAAATTGCAGCAGGGATGAGGAGTTGATGAAATGGTCGCGGGACGAATACCTAGGCCTTCATAACACGTTTCTGGACAAGCGTGCTGACGGATTGAGGGCATTACGTGTTTGAGCATGTACGCGAGATATAAGGAGATCTGGTAGGGGTGCTGTCCTGCCGGCTGGGCCGGCCGCGCTGGACGCTGCAGTTGCGGCGGTCTGACCGCGGCCGACCGCAGCGCCGCCGCCCCGCGGCGGTCGGCGCAACTAGCTAAATAACCGCCGTGATCAGGCAGTCGATTCCGAGATCGGCCGGGACTGGGTCCGTGGGTACGGCCAGCGGCCAGCGGTGCCGAGTGAGAGGACGAGGAGCCGCCGGCCATCTCTCTCGCTCCGCCGCGCAGCGCCGCCTGCGTGCGACAGAGAGCACGTGTCGGCGGCGCCCTGTACGCCCACCGCTCGCTGTCGTTGGCCGCCCTGCTGCGCGGAAGCGAGAAGACGGACGACTTAGCGTTGTCTCTGTCGCTCCTCATCGGCGGCCACAGAGCAGAGCCCTCGGCAGAGCCGCACGCCGGGGGACAGCGGCGCCCGGGAGCCCAGGACTGCCTAGGACGCTCGCCACCCGTTCCACTCGTTTCCCTATCGGATGTTATGCCAGCGGCTGCTCAGCTTCGCGGCTTCCACGGACGGCACGGGGAAGCGAGGAGAGGCCTGCACGCCGCTGACCGTGTTTTCACCCGGGTTTCCTCCGGTTTCAGAGTGTGCGCCGGCAACACGTGGTGCGGGTGGGTTTTACACACACACACACACACACACACACACACACACACTCACACACACACACACTCACACACACATACACGCACACGCGCGCGCGCGCGCGCGCCTGCACACACACACACACGTGTGCACACGTTCGTCGTCAGTTCGCAACACGACAACCCCCTCTACGCGACTGAATAGAGTACTCCGGAGAAGCCCGAAACGGAAGTAAGAAGTCGTAACGAAGAAGAAGAAGAACGAAAAAAGGAGAAAATATGATAAATCGCGTGATTTTTTAAAGTCAGCGGTGTTCCGTATATTTGATTCCTCATACTTCCCCCTGCATTCTTCTTCTTCTTCTTACTACTTCCGTTCTGACCTTCTCCGGAGTACCCTATTCGTAAACCGCGTACCACTCGGCACAGATGGCGCCTGATGGGTAGGCAACCACGGGACCTGGACGTGCAGGCGTGTCGCGCGGGCTGGCCTACCCGACAGGGGGCCGAACCGAGGAGAAGACAGAGACAGTCGGCGGGCGGCGCGTGTCGTGTCAGATATTGCCAAAGCAGGTTTCTCGTCGACCATCATCAGCTGACCGGTAACAGTATGTCACGCTGTGATCCGGATTATCTTGTCTCCTTGGGTTCCGACACCCCGCCTGCCCCGCCACACCAGGCTATAGCCACACTGCCGCAAAAAACTGAAATCAAATTATGTCGTTCCATGGTCGACCATGATCCCTCTCTCTCTCTCTCTCTCTCTCTCTCTCTCTCTCTCTCTCTCTCTCTCTCTCTCTCTCTCTCTCTCTCTCTCTCTCTCTCTCTTTCCTTTGCTCAGCGCTCGCCCGGCCCCTCCCCGGCCCGTTGCACCTGGTCGGTGCGCGCAAGATTTTTCACCTCAGTTTATGGCACCCGGAAAAGTAATCAAGGCACTGCAAGTAATTGGCTGTGTGCTCTCCATGCACGGCGTCGGCTCCTACTCGTTCACAGCCTATATCGGTGCGATGAAGAAAGTATCTCTGGTCCTCTCTCCCTCTCTCTCTCTCTGTCTCCCAGGCCGTGTGGACCAGGCGGATACCGCTCGGCAGCGGCGGTCCGGGGGGAGATAATTCTTACAGTTTTTTAGCCGTGGCCTTGAGGGCCATGGTGGCCAAGCGGCGTTCCGACTGTGTCGATCACCCGGCCCAGGCGGATACGGTACTACGAGGCGATCCTAGCCAGGCGATCGAGGCGGTCCGCCCGAAACCGGTCGCCTGCAGACCTCTGCCCGGTGTGTGCCATATTATTAAATTTAAAAAAAAATAAGAAATGAAAGAAACTCGTTTCGGGGAAGGTTTTGTAGTGCCTGGACAGGACAAAACAATGAAAATATTTACGTATACATTTTTCGCGAACAAACCGTTTTCCGGCCAGACACAAAAGGAAAACAAAAAGAGGAAAAAATCCGTTTTGTGTGTTGGCAGCCCCGCAGTGATGAAGGCGACGCCGCTGTCCGGGGTGGGGTCGTGGGCCGTGCCGGCCACGTCCTTCGGCATCCCCGAGTACTTCGCGGGCCGCCATGTGCTGGTGACCGGCGCCACGGGCTTCATGGGCAAGGTGCTGCTGGAGAAGCTGCTGCGGTGCTGCCCCGACCTGGGGCGGATCTACATCGTGGTGCGCGCCAAGCGCGGCCTCGCGCCCAGCGAGCGCGTCGAGGCCTTTAGGGAGCTGCCGGTGGGTACAGTTACGAGCAGCGCGGGGCTGATTTGGAAACTTGCCGTCACATCTCAGATCTGAGACCGGAGTGGGATTCTGCTCGGCGGTAGGATTCTGTAACTGGGGTCACACGGCCTTTTCTGATCACGAATGGGGAAGTAAGTCCCAGTTCATAGGATCTCCCGCCATTCCCTGCCAGCAAGGGCGTGACCCCTTTTCTGAGACCCTGCCGCGAGTCTGACTCGGGTCTCAGACCTTGACTGTGGTTGGCAGTGAGTCTCCTCGGCATCCTCATAGTGGTGACTGGGCGGCGCTGGGTGTCCACAGCTGTTCGAGCCGCTGCTCAAGAAGAACCCCTCCGCGCTGTCCAAGCTGCACTGCATGGAGGGCGACACCTCCGTCGTGGACATGGGCCTCGGTGAGGAGGACCAGCGCATCATCCGGGAAAAGGTGACCGTCGTGTTCCACCTGGCCGCCTCCGTCAACTGGCGGCACACGCTCAAGAAGGCGGTCCTCGAGAACGTCACCGGCACCAAGAACGCGCTTGACTTCTGCTCGACGATCAAGAACCTGGAGGTGAGCGGCGCGGAGCTGCAGCACACAGCAGGTTATTATTCAATTTCAATTTCGAGAGCCCCACTGGATACGCCCGTTGTCGTGTCGGCAGGTGTTCGAGTACACGTCGACGGCCTTCTGCCAGTGCGGCGAGGAGGTGCTGGAGGAGCGGATATACCCGTCGCCGTACGACCCCCACAAGCTCATGACCCTGTGCGAGTCGCTCAACGACGAGACCATCGAGAAGCTGGCGCCGACGTGAGTAGACGACACGCCCGCGGCGTGATCCTGGTCGCAGCACACGTAACCTCCCCTCCCCGCCGCAGGATGTACGGGCCGCACCCCAACTGCTACACGTACTCCAAGGCCGTCGCCGAGGCGCTGGTGGCCGAGTACGCCGACAGACTGCCGCTCGTCGTGGCCCGACCGTCCATCGGTGAGCGACCGCCATATCCACGCTCCTGACTAGAGACGCAAAATGAGGAAATTTTCAATTGAAACATTGAAAACTTTCAAAGATAAACTGAAATTTTTTCCAGGATTTGCTTGTTTTGACTGACTGTACGGGAAAGATTTCACGAAAAATTGAACTAAAATCATCAGTAGAATTTTATATTCTTCGGAAAATTTATATCTTTACTTCCGACAATTTTTTCACTGTTTTTTTTTTTTCATTTCTGACCCATTATTTTTTCTCAATCCCCCCCCCCCCCCATTTTCCCCCCTTTTCGTTAATGTATTGAAAATTTCCCGCGCGGCAGTGGGACCCACCCTCAAGGACCCCATCCCCGGCTGGGTGGACAGTCTGAACGGGCCCATCGGCATCCTGGTGGCGTCCGGCAAGGGGGTCATGCGCTCCATGATCTGCAAGGCCGAGAACTTCGCGGAGGTGATCCCCGTGGACGTGGTCATCAACGGCTTGATCGCGGCCACCTTCAAGCGGTCGCAGCAGTGAGTAACGGCGGCGCCCCGGGCGGCCCCGGGCGGCCCCTGGGGGGTAGGCAGCGCGCGCTGACCAACTCACTCGCGCCCGGCGGCTTGCCTACCCCGCAGTGCGCAGGCGTGGACCGGGCGGAGCGCTCGCGTGCCGCGCGGCGCGGTGCGGCCACGGCTGGCCGGCTGGCCACGGCCCTGCGATGACGTCACACGCGTCACACCCGGTGCTCTGTTGTGCTCGCAGGCCCAAGAAGCTGGACCAGGTGCCCGTGTTCAACGCGTGCACGGGCTCCGTGCTGCGGACCACGTGGGGGGAGGTGCTGGAGATGGGCCGGCGCATGGTGAACGAGTGCCCGTTCGAGTGGTGCGTGTGGTACCCGGACGGCGGCATCCGCACCAGCTGGCTGCAGCACAACATCATCGTCTTCTTCTTCCAGCTCCTCCCCGCCTACCTCATCGATCTGCTGCTCTTCATCGCCCGCCGCGAGCGCATGTGAGTGACAGGGGCGCGCCCCGCGGGGGAAACGGGAAACACAAAGGTTCAAGAAACACCAAAGTTCGACTGAATTTCGGATATTTGTGTATTAACACATTCACATTACATTACATCACACAGAGGTTCAGGGTGAGTGCGGCAAAGAACATTTACGCGCGTAAGAAAATCGTTCCCTCTAGAGCCGGTATTTGAACCCAGGCCCTCCAGGCATGCGATGAGTTGAGCAGCCTTGTCGGACGTTTACGTTTACGTAAACACGCGGGGCGCGGGCTCAGATGCCGACTCCAGAGGGTGTCATTTGCTTGCCTTGCGTTATTTTCCTTGCAGCATTTGCCCTATGAAAGAAGTATACGCTATAACACAGGGAAACTTTAAGGAAACACGTGAAGACTGTGTCCTGCATGACACGACATTCAAGTTGGATTTCATTGTTTGATTCGAAGCTTGGCTATCTCTGCTACTGCAAGACGAACGCTTCCAGCTATACTTAGGCCTAACCTATTTTCTAACTTAGGTCACATTTTCCACAGTCCACAACCAGATTGTCCTCGATTAGTTCTCGATTAGACCACTTTTGCTAACACTGACATACAACTAATGCTCAACAGTACTCAGTCAAAATTTTAGACGATTTGCGAAAGAAATGAACGTACATTTTAAGCGAGTGTTTGAAATAACCACAAACAAAACGCAAACGAAATTCGCAAAACCATCCATAAACACAAGGTGTAGGAGGGCTGTGTTCACCAGCACAGCTGGTGAACACAAACCCCTACACCTTATGTGCACCAGCACCCCCACCCCCACCACTCCCACCCCTCTAGTGCGAATACCATAAAAATAAGTTTTTTAAACACCTTTCCCTGCAACTTAAATCTTTATTAACTGCCGTTTGCGCGGCTTATATCACATGATCAGATAATAAAATCCAAAGAATTAACACAACACCTCATCGTATACAAAGAAACTACGTTTCGGAATTAGGACACTTAGGAAATTGCGTGTTGAAATCGAACGTGTGTTGAGCTGAAAACGAGTTCAAGACGTCATCCGGTACCTAAACAGAATAATAAGTGTGAAAGTCGTATCCAAAGCCCTTCCCGGCAATGTTTCTCTTCTATCAATACGTATAGAAAAATAATTTAGAACGAGAATTTATTTCCCTCGGCAAGTCCGCTCTGTACCACGTCCACCGCGTGGCTCTGACGGTACTCAGGACCGCTGGCTGTAATTCATATTCACGTCGGCCTCCCGTTTGGCGGCCGGCCTCCCCGGCTGTTCGCCCTCCTCTACTTCCTGGGCCTCTACGCGGTCGGCACATCGGCCACGAAAGGGGTGCTTCCTGACGGTCATGGTCCGGCGGTGGGTTCGCCACCGCGGCGCCCTGGTCCTCGCCCTGGGGGGGCCCTTGCGCACACGTGTGGCGCGTGCCTCCTCCACGGCCTTCTTGGAGGGGTGGGCGCCGCACCGCTCGTCACCGCTCCGGCCGTCGATGGTCGTCCAGGACGCCTCGTCCGTCTCCCTCTCGTCCGCCTCCTCGATGTCCGTCAGCGACGCCTCCCCTTCGTCTGCCGTCAGTTCGCGGATCCCCAGCTTGCCGATCTCGGCCACCAACTCCTCCATCTCCTCCTCGTCGATGATGACCAGGTCTCCATCGTCGCCGTCGTCGACGCGGCAGAACGCAGCCCCGTCACCGTCCCCCTCCGTGTAGACGGCCAGGTCGACCGGCACCGGGATCCACGGGTTAACGACGTTGTTGCCGGTGTCCGGGTCCAGGCGGATCTCCCAGATGGTGCCCTCCGGGTAGCGCGCCGGGCTCGGCGTGAACGCGAAGAAGTTCTCCGGGCCGGCGACGGCGGCGGTGTCCGGGACGGTCCTGGCCACGTCGCTGTCTTCCACAGGCGCCGGAGCGGGTAGCTGACCTGCCGCAGTCGGCTCCTCCTGCGCACAGAAACTGACATTTTTGAAACCACAAATTGAGGTTTGAAAATCACCCGCAGAAACGCGCGTCGCTAACTTTACAGAGCCCCCGGAGTCTGGAGAGTCAGTGACCAAGACACCAGTGACCAACCCCCCCCCCCCCTTTCCTGCCCAACAACCCCCTCCCCAGAGGCCTGAGGCCTGAGCCCCTGAACTGAGGGTGGCTGCAGGTGGTTGGGGTTTGCGGTCGCGGCCGCCAGAGAGCGCGCTGGTGCCGGTCTCGGCTCACCCCGGGCCGCGGGGCAGCCGGGGCGTGTGTGCGTGTGCCGCCCACCGTGCCGTGCCGTGCCGTGCCGTGCCGTGCTGGTGCTTACCCCCGCGAGTGGAAGATGGCGCCACACAGTCTGTCAAACGACACAAGAAATGGCGAGGGTCGCCAAGGGAGCCGTCGTGGCCCGTTCCGTCACACTGCGGGACTGGGTAACAGCGCTGACCGGCACCCTGTTTTCGGATCACGCCACGCCCCCGGTTGTCATCGCGGGTTACCCCGCTCTCGAGCACCTCGCCGCGGAGCGCTCGAGGGCGGGGTATCGATCCGGACGCCCCACATGCTAAATGAGCCCGTCCCGCACGCAGTTTGCCCACCTTGTACAGGAACCAGCCGGCGGGTGCCGGTGCCGTGGCCGGGGGGTGCTGGAGCTGGGCCCACCGGTACGGGTGCACCGGGTGCTGGAGCTGGGCCCACCGGTACGGGTGCACCGGGTGCACCTGGCGCACCCTCATCGGCGCCCGCGGCGACATCACCTCCGCGTCGGCCGGTAGGTGGCCGAAGACTAGGGCGATCTTGCGGGCGCGGTCCCACGTGAGGTAGAGGCCCTCCTTGACGAGCTGGGCGCGCAGGGCCCGGGAGCCGCAGCCGCACTGCAGCTGCTGCACGAGGGCTGCGTCGCGCATGGCAGCCACCCGGTACTGGCAGCCCCCCGCCAGCCCCTCCAGCGCGGACAAGAAGTGCGCCATGGGCTCCCCGGGCTGGCGGTGGCGGCAGCGGAGGCGGTGCCGGCCCCTGCGCGTCGCCCCGTACCGCTCGGCCAGCAGCACGTCCAGGCGCCGGACCAGGTCGGCGACGTCAAACTCCTCCGGCAGCGCGTACTTGATGTGCATGTCGAGGAGGCGGGCCACGTGCTTGGGCAGGTTGGACAGGAACACGTACCGGCGCTTGGTCTCCGTGCCGTACTCAGCCGGCCGCGCCTCCCACAGCCGGCGGCAGCGCGTGTAGTACTGCATGGCCGTCTCCTTGCGGGGGTCGGGCGGCCGCAGTCTGCTCGTCAGGGCCATGTCCTCCATCTCCCGGGCCCCCGCGGCCCCCGCGGCCCCCGCGGCCCCCGCGGCCCCCGCCCCGAGCACGCCGGGCCCGGAGGACCCAGGGGACCCCAGGAACGACTCGAAGGCCTGCCGCTTCTTCCTGCTCGCCATCAAGGCCCAGCGCGCGGACGGGTTGCGAAGACGCGCGCGACCGGCGGCGGCAGCACGGCGGGGGCCACTGACTAGGGTGCAGGAGCAGGCCGGGGATGTTGGGGCCGGGGCTGGGGATGCTGCGGCGCGGGAGACCGGGCCAGGGCCGGGCCGGGGAGCGCGATCAATACCATGAGGGTGTACCGCGGTGCGCGCGTGGCGGGGCCGTGGGGGCCGTGGGGGCCGTGGGGGCCGCGGGGGCCGTGGGGGCCGTGGGGGCCGCGGGGGCCGTGAGGGCCGTGGGGGCCGCGGGGGCCGTGGGGGCCGTGGGGGTCGCGGGGGCCGTGGGGCGTGGGCCCCGGCGCGCCCGGGACAAGGGTAGGGAAACAGAGAGCGCGAGATGGATTTTCACTCTGCAAAACTTGCAACCGAAACAAAACAAGAAATGTAAACAAAAATATAGATTTATTACGAAAAACTTTGCTGTGAGGTCACGGTCAGAAAACAAACGTCGAGAAATCACGAAATTTTAAGTATCTGCGAAAAACTTTTTTTTTATTTGGAAAATTGCAAATTGTTTTTATTGTTTGTTTGGGGCAGCATGGTGCGGGTGCAGAAGAAGATCCGTTCGGGCCACGACCTGCTCTGCTTCTTCACCATGCGCCAGTGGCAGTTCGACAACACCAACGGCTACACCCTGCTGTGGCCCACCCTCAACGCCAAGGACCAGAAGACGTTCTTCATCAACAACGAGATCAACGTGGACAAGGAGGACTACCTGAGGAAGGCTGTCTTCGGCGCGCGGACCTACTGCCTCAAGGAGTCGCCCGACACCATCAAGTACTGCAGGCGCAGGATTGCCGTGTAAGTAGTCTGCCCTTTACATGTTCTTATCCGGAGCACACCGGCTCGGCTCCGGCTGCCCCAGACTCCCTGTTCCACCCCCTCGGGCGGCCCCCGCTGACGCCCTCTCTGTCTCCTGGGTCCACAGGCAGAAGGTGGTGCACCAGGTTTGCCTCGTCGCCTTCTACACCGCCCTCTTCTACTTCATGGTCATGGGGGTCGTCTCCATCTGGCAGACGCTGTTCGCCTGAGTCAGTTGACTACCCCGTTCCGAGGGTTGCCTCACTATCGTGATATGATGCAAGCGTACCATGCCTTACAATCAAAACCTAATATCTGATTCTGTTTTCTGATTTTTCTAATTTTGGCAATTTTTACTGAATTTTTCTTCTTGTTTTTTTTCTGACTTCTTTCTGTTTTTGTTGTTTTTTTTTTTGTATTTTTTTTATTACTGGGGGACCCCTCAGTCGCGTCCTATCGCTGCATCTCCATACACTGAATGATTTTTATTGCCATACCCCCGAGTGGCGGCCCCGACTGGACTTAGTATCCTACTCAGGTATCCTCCTATTCTGGGTACTGGGTATTTTTTTTTTTTCATTTTGAGGAGAGGGAAAGGGCCGTCCCTCAGTCACATCACGCCATCGTTATGCACCTTCCATCTTTCCACCCTGTAAAAATAGTGTGTAGGCGCGAAACAGTGTTGTAGCTGGTATTTGAACCCGCGTACACATCAGATCCGGTCGACCCAGGAGCACTGCTCGGGACGCCCTTCAGAATCAGTTCCATATTTGAGGAGTACTCGCTTTCAAATGCGTGCCAAAGGTCATGATCTTCATTTTCTCACATCATAACTCATAACATTGTAATATACGCATTACGAATTCACCTGTGTTAACAAAACGCAGTTGTACCAGTCACGGACCAGTCTGTGTCTGATACACCGTTACAAGTGCAAGGGTAGGTTATTAGTGGTAGTCGGTACACTATAGTCTTGTTTTTTTGTTGTTGTTTTTTCAGTTATAGATTTCAAGAAGTGTAGTCCAATATGACACTATATTTTTTATGGCGATATTTTTTTACCTATTTCTTACCAAGGGTTTTCCTGACTGCGCTTTGTTGGTATGTGTATATAGAATAAAGACTGAGCATCTGAGACTTCTTGTCCTTCTTCCTCTCGCACGGTATCCTTCCCTCCCCGGGGACACGACGCCTAGCTGGGTAGGCAACATCGACTCCGCAGCATGCACGCGTGTCATGCGGGCTGGCCTACCCGGCCTCTCGCAGGCGCTCTTCGTCGCTGCTGACGTTTGGTTTCGAGTGAATTGAGTGGCCTACAGAAGCTTCGTCTCTCTCTCTCTCTCTCTCTCTCTCTCTCTCTCTCTCTCTCTCTCTCTCTCTCTCTCTCTCTCTCTCTCTCTTCGGCTTTTGGCAGTAATCCATCTCTCCCGAACGACGTGTTACGTAACGTGGCACTCTTTCCTGGGCGCTGAAAAGCCCCGAGGCCGTTGGTGTGGGACTGTCACTGTCACCGGGTCCGGATGGTGGGGCCGGGGCCGGGGACGTGTCAGCCGAGCTCTCTCGAGAACGTACCCACTAATGGGTACATTTTCGTAAGGCTGGCTCACCAGGCTCGCCTGGAGCCCCTGGAGCTTTCAGCTAGGAATTTAGTGGAAAAACGCTTGTAAGAGCAATGAAACTTAAAAAATAGACATATTTATTACCGTACTCAATGTTAGCAATCATTTTCACTCATGCATCACGCTTCAGCTCCAGCCGAGCCTGGCTTGCTGCGCCCGCTTTGTAAGGGTGTCCGTATCTCTGAGTGTCCCTGCCGAGTTGGTGGCTGTGTGTGTGTGTGTGTGTGATCAGGGCCGTAGCCGGGGTGGGCAACCCGCATGAAAACGCCTGAATGTAGGCAATCAGCGCGACATACCCCCCTCCGAAACCCAAGTCTGGCTACGGCCGTATGTGTGTGATCTGTGTGACCAGGCGAGGCGACTTTGTGCTCAACAGGTTGCCGCCGGCGCCCGAGGCGCCCGCTCCCAACAGCTCCGACCCCGAGCATGTGCCTCTGTGTGTGTGTGTGTGTGTGTGTGTGTGTGTGTGTGTTGGAGCTCGAACTCCGAAGTTGAAACACCAATGTTTTTTTATAAAATGTTATTTTATCCTCGTGCCATGGTAGGCATGGCAGGTCGGCCGTGCCGGGGCCGGACTCGGTGTCGCTTCCGCAGGCCAGCCCAGGCTGTGCACCGCTGCTGTGCGCCCCTCCAAAGGGCGTTCTCTGGTTCCCTGCTTAAGAAAGTCGCACGTACCTGGCTATTACTAATGCGCATATTAGATCGAGTATGCCCCCCCCCCCATTTCGGTTCCAATCGTACACATCGTACATCATGGGTAGGCGTGGCTAGGCGTGGCCGTCCGACTGCTGCGAGGCGGCGGCAGCGGCAGAATCCAGCCACGTCCGGGCTGTCCGGGCCCAGTGGCTTCGGCTAGCTTTGGATCATGATCTCATGACTCTTGGCCAGGCCTGCTGCCTGCTTATGCGAGTGGCTGCTACTGGATGGAACCGATGCAGGTACATAGGGTGACGGGACGACCCGGTCCGATCCGGCCCGGTATAGGGGAGGGCTGGGGGAGAATGAGCCATTTTTTCTAGATTTGCCGCCGTGTATTTCAGTACTAGATAAATTATTACACTCCAGACATTAACTGATCGAGTCCAATTGCAGACGTGACAAATCACTACAGCAATTGCACAGCACCAAAGCACAAGAAGTGTTCACTGAAAAAGATTTGCATCTTTAAATAATATTAATATAAAAATGGTCAACATGAGTTTTCATGAGTTCTAGAGAGGCAATTATTGTGAGCAATAAATAGAACACATGGCAAGAAAGGGCAAATTTTCTCTTTAACTCCGGTTGGTGAAGAATGTCCAGGCCGCATCTTGAGCACAGCACAGGAAACCCAAAATGCTGTTATGGAAAAAAAAGTCTTCCTTGAGTCTTAGAGTTATAAGTTAGATACAGACAGCACTATCTTAGTGTACCCACACATCAAAATCTGCATACCATCATGTCTTGAGATCTAATCAAGTCTCTCCCTAAACTCATTTTTTTAATAGTATTCAAGAAACCCATCCAGGAATGTGACAATCTTAATAAATAAACCACTTACAAGCAATTTGATTTTTAAACGAAGCTATTTTGTTTTAAAGAAACAGAATATTATGAAGTGTTACATAATTACACAGTTAGTTCCCTACTATAAACTCATAGTTCATTACTTCAAAACAAAAATGTATCACAAGGAAATAATTACTTAAAACTTGCACCTAACATTTCATGTACAAATTCCTTACCTACAGAAAAATATAAGCAAAATATACCATGCAGTTGTTTGAATCACTCTTTGATGTACAAATGATGACCAATGAATCATGTGTTTCTTATATAAAAGGGCAGTTCAGAAGATGAAAAACAATTATCTTTAATAGGATCAGACGTAAGTGGTTTAGAACACAACTCTAAAAGAGAGGTTTACACACATTGAAAAATACATCATCATTGTTCTGGAAAATTAATTAGTAAAATTGTACATGCGTAGTTTAGAGTAGCATTTTTATTACTGATGCCATATGTAAATATGTTTGACTAGCTAACATTTAATCACACTACCCTCCAACTTGTTCAGTCCTAGTCATGGTCATGTTCTGTATCACTTTTAAATTGCAGCAAATGGTCTTTACATAGGAAACAATTACTGTATTACATCCTAACTTTAAGAAATTGTAAATGAATGGTAACTTAGCAGTTCATTAATGTGTGCAAAACTTCATAGTATAAACTAACAAACTCAATAGTGGAAATGATTTGTAACAGAAACTTGAAACCAACACTAACAGTAAAAATACAATAGAAAGAGAAAATCCATGAGTGATTTGCAAAAATTTGCAGAAGTATTATCGATTTTAGAATTTAGCATTCTGTCCATGTTTACATAAGACAAATATTAATAACATAGCACCAAGACTTTGGCACCATTAGTAAAGCTTCTCGAATGTACAATCAATTTTATTCCCAAAAAGGACCTCTGTAAACCAATGTTTAAAGAGTCCTTCGTACACATTATTCTTCCAAGACCTGAAAAACATTTCCAGAGGAAAGTACCGGTAGTAAGCTATCAGACAGTACATTGCTGGACCTTTGCTGGACCATATACATAATTCAGTACGGATAGAGCATGGTCTTAGAAATAAGGCAGGCAAAGAATAGCCCTGAAACAGTAACGGACACCATAAAAGCTGTTGATTAACACACAAAGACTAGAGAGTTCAATATTGAGTCAAACTGGTAAATAAATTGAAAAAAATTATCACAAGATCAAAATTAGTGTTCACATCAGTGAAAAGCAAATACCAATTATTCCTTAAGATCAACAAAATAACATTATATAGCAACTAAATTGTATTTTCTGAAGATACATGAACACACATAAGCATCAATTTCCTGAAGCCATAGAAATGAGCCAGCATTTTGAGTGGGTCAAACACGGTCACACAAAAACACACAGTATAAGTATAAAATTAGTTTTAAATTTATCATAACAAGTACTATATTTAAATTACCAACGTAAATGTTCACACACTAGCAAGGCAATAAATTCCTGGAGAGTTATGGGGACTTAAGCCCCAGCCTCCAACTATAAAGAGATTCAGGAATAAAATAACCACTCATAACATGCATGAGTGTTGCACTCAAATCATAGAACCCAAACTCAAATCTGAGAACTGATGGTGTAGTAACAAATGAAGAATGCAATTATTGAACTGCTTCATACCAATTCGGTTGTAAATTATGATCGTCTTTGGCAGTCTAAACTTCTTTGATCAAAATAAAATTGACAAATTCCATCACAGCTGTTAAAAAAAAAAAAAAGGGGGGGGGGGGGGGCAGAGATTGTGCACCTCTTTGGCAGGCTCATTGAACACTGCAGTTTCGATTCTTCTGTGCTAAACCGCGTTCTAAATCTCTTTCAATTTCATCATCATCTTCAATCCTGCACCAAGAAAACAAAAAAGTTGTACAACCTTAAAAGATAAGATAAAATAAGATGCATTATCTCACATAAAATGTGAACTTACGCCCGTTCTTGGGAATCCAAGTGATGCACTAATTCATCACGCTTATTTACAATAGAAACTAACTCATCAAGCAAAAGTGTTTCTCTTATCTTCTGTTCTTCCGTTTTCTGCCAATCTAAAACAGAAAGTTTCTTTGAGTACAGAAACAAACTTCCAAGAATATATACAAAATATTTGCAAAATTTATTACCTTCCATGGACAGAATACTACGGAGTTCGCGATTTAAAAGTTCACATCTCCTCTCCAGATCATCTTCTTTTTCCCTACAATGCACAGATAAGGAATATAGAAATTAAAATTGCATGAAAAGTAAATCTTGCTTGCCATTCATGTCCAGCAGACATTCATTGCTTACAAAATATTGAGCTGCATCTGGCGGCGAATAAGAGCATTTTTCTTGTTGACAAGAGTGAACCATTCTGACATCAGAAGTTCCTCTTGAAGTTTGTCAGCCCCTGAAATATTCAATTTCATGACTTAACTACGCAGCTTCAAATGAAACACAAGCAAATTTAATTTGAAATGTAACTTATAAACACAGTGACAACAAAAGAGGCTCTAATAAAATCACACCTGATTCCATCACAGAACGAAGTTGCTTCTCCAAAAGAGCAGCCTGATAGTCAATTTGTTTCTGTTCTCTTTCAAGAGCCTCTAGTTCGTTCTGAATGTAACTCCCAACTTCTTTGCTGACCTGAAAATTATACCATATAAAACAGATCAGTATTGCTCTTACTTTTATGTTGCTACATCTGTAAAGCAATGGAACAACATCAATAAATATGCTGATTCATTTCAAAGTACTTACTCCCTTATGTTCCGGAGAGCACTCTGGAGAAATCTTGTCTATGAGTGATGAAAATGAATGAAGAGAAGGAGCCATTCTCACAGAACCATCTGATGACTGATGACCAGTACTTGAAGGCTAGCAATAATTTAAAAATAAATAAATTAGTATGTGTGAATAACATGAAACAACTTAATATCATTTGTGAGACAAACCTTGCTTGGTGAACTATGATTGCTCTGAATGCTGAGTTGATGTTGAGGGGAACCATTCGATCCAGGAGTCTGATTTCCAGTTCCTACTGCAAAAGATTTAATCTTAATACTTTCAAGCATTGAAGTTTATTCTACATAAAACCCTCCAAAGATCGCATTGTCTTGGTATTTCACCTCCATCTTCCAAATTACAAGGAATGAGGAAACTGAACAACTTACCAGTGGAAGGCATTTTATCTGATGAGGGGGTGACGTCCGCAGAGGTAGCCACACCAAGACGAGCATCTGCAATCAATTTCCGCGCACGCTCCCGTAGCTGCTGCTGACGGTCAGAGTCACTCTGTTTAACAAATTAACAGTAGAAAGATCATTTCTATAACAGACTTGTGAAGGATAGTTTCAGTGGTAGCTTGTCTATCCAACCTGGCCAGCATCTCCTGATGGTGTAGCAGCAGGACTGTTACCAAACTGAGTTGATGCCTCGCGACGAGCTTGTTGTAACAGCTGTCTAGCTCTCTCACGCAACTCTTCATGTCGTGTCAACAAAGGCTGTCAAACCATGCACCATGCACCACTCATATTAATATAATAAACAAGGGGTTCACAGTGTTAGAGAGGTTGAAAAGAAAACTTCTGAGATATGTATCTAATACACTCTTTGACTATTATTTTTGTCTAGTAGGACGGCAAAAAAAAAAAAAAAAACAAGCCAACAATTACAAACCAAACAAGTGCTTACATTTTGGGAGGAATTGGTAGTTTCTGCTCCATCACTAGCAGGAGAAACACTGGAACGGCTACCTGAGGCTTCCTTTGTTTCTGGGGCACCCTGTAATGTGTTGGAAAGAAATCATGTAATTTGGAGATGTCACAAATTTGTAATATGCCATGACTTACTTACACTGCGAGAAGGGGATTGCTCTTTAGTAATTCCTCCATAAGACGTAGATTCTGATTTCCTCACAGCAGTGCCAGTCCTCCTAAAAATTATTTTTAAAAAAGGTTTAAAAATGCTCACGGCAAAAGAACACAAAAAAATCTAGTTTGGAGATTAGTACGCACAAGTCTTCTTCTTCATCAGAACCAAATGGATCAGTCAATTGGCGACGAGTCATAAGAACAGGGCGATCAGGTAAAGTGGGTGATTTGCTCTGACAACAAGAATTTTCAGATAAAATCAAAAAGAAGAAAAGTTAAGTATTTAATCAAACAGTTCACAATATTTCAGTCAAATTCAAAATAAACGCACAGTTAAAATACTGTACCTTCTCTCTAGCTGACAATTTTTCTTTAGATGGTGATAGAACTTTCCCTAGGATGCTCTTAGAGCCAGCAAGTATTTTTTCTTTGACATCACGAACAGCATTTGGGGAGTGAATATCTGATGAATTGTCAAATGAGCTCACGAGAGGAAGACGTAAGCGTAAGAGAGAATTTTGACGGCTCTCTTTCAGAGGGGAAATTGGAACGCTTTCTGAGGGTGGGTTGGGAGAAACTGGACTTTTTGGAATACGAGAATGAATTGAACAAGGAGATGACGGTTGAGATATGGAAGAATTTAGAGCTCTATTTGTATCCCCAGTACCATTATTATCATTTTCAGCAGCATCACCTGAATCAGAGTGTATGGACCTGCAAAAGGATAACAGGATAATACAGCTACTTTCCAAAGTCCATCAGACATGATATTAATGTATTAGGTTTATACCTTTCAGATGGTTTTAGCTGAGCAATATCCTTCTTTCTTAAGTTCATTATTTCCTGGCTGAAAAGTTGCACTGTTATATCAGTGTTTGTATCTGAATTGAATCGTCCAATCATGTAGCTTGATTCATCTGTTGTTTTTCCAATTTGCTGAACTTCCAGTTCATGACCTGTTTCAGTTTTTAAAAAAATGTTCCCTTAGATTAAAGAGGCATTGTATTGTTTCAATGAAGAAAGCAAAAATAATTGCAATGTGAGTAGACCTGTGAAATGGGCTCGCAGTTGATATAGGTAAGTCATAACAGCAAGTTTATCAGGAACGGTCAGAACATCCATGTCTGCAGGATCTATGACTCTTGGTATACCAAGAACTTCTCCAGCATCAAAAGCAATTTTACAGTTGTGGCGAACATTCTGTGGAGATAAGTGGTCCATTTCCCTGTAAATTAAAATAATATCACTGCACTGCAAGACATAAAAAATAAAACAAAAGTTTTGAAAAGTAAGAAACAACTAACACAAGATCAGGACGAAAATTATTTATAATTGCACAGAATGCCAATCCATTTCGCCAAGATGTTGTAAGATTTGTCACACGCACACCAGGGTAGTGAGATGTAACATCTTTGCACCATTCAAGAAGGTCTTGTCCGGGCGTGGTTTCTTTGCCAACTTTCTGTGCTGTCACAGATGAGTTGTAACCCTGCGAAAGAACGACAGGAAAATAAAATGGACAATGTTGAATTGTTTGGGGAGAACGAAGTCAATAGTGGAAAGGATGTTGGAACTTACATCTGCTCTCTGCTTTACAATGGGCTCTAAAGACAAATGAATATTTCTCTCATCTCCATCTTTCCTAAAATCCATCAGTAAGTTTACCACACAAAAATCTTTAAGAAGGTGTCACAGCATTAGAGTACTTACTCTTCACAACCTGTAGGAGTTTTAAGGTTCTCAGCCTTTCCAGATTCAAAGCTCTCTAGATTTTGTTGGAAATTTGTGAAAGGCTCCCCTGCAACTGGTGTCAGATCATCTTTTGGAAAGGATGTAAGACTTGAGACTGAGGTGACAAAATTACAACATAGAATTATTTTTAATGATACAAATAGAAAACACAATCTTCAGGTTTGTCTGACCACATCTTACCACTAATTGGAGTGCCTGCAAACTCCGAACCACTCAAGCTTTGGGTTAATTTGTCCATCTGTGCAGTCAAATCCAAAACCTCATGAAGAGATTGATGCATAGAATCTGTTGAAGCAGCCAAAAGTGATTGAGAGAGTTTTGAAAGTGTGCAAAATAAACAAAAAATTCCAATTGCAACAAATTTAGTATATCTGCAAGCACTTGCCGTTATTTACACTGTCATCCTCATCATCAAAGTCTCCTACTGCACCCACATCACTCATTAAACTGGCCATACTTTGCATATCCTCATCTCTGGGGAAAAAAAAACCAACACAATCATTTGTATGATGCAATACCAAAAGATTTAAATAGAAGACACTTGTCTCTTGTACAGTAAACATAAAAGGCATGGGCCCTCATTGGAAGTCAGCCAGATTCAGTATACTATATTTCAAGAGATTTCAAACTTACGTAGCTTTTCCTTCTCTTAACAAAACACATGATAAAGTACATTCTAGAGATGCACTGACAATTTTTTTGGTTGTAGGTCGAAACAGAAGAGAAAGTTGCTGCTGAGAAGATGCAACACTTGCATAGTTCTTCATATTCACATTTGCACAGGCTATTTGTCGTCTCTTGCCATTACTAGATACCTAAATAAGAAAAGTGAGGCTTTCAGATAATGTCAATACTTTCATTTTTAAACTCATAGTACAAATTGAACATTACTCACATCTTCTAATATGAAGGCCCATTCTTTGTCCTCAAATTCATTTGTTCTTTGATTTTTGAAAAGAGTAATTGCAATTTCCTTATTATCAGGGATAGGCCACACCACATGTCCTAGGAGAGGGTCTTTCATTGTGGGCTCCCATGGTAAATGTTCTGCAACAACTCTGCGACTGCGTCGACTTAAGACCACACTCAATCGATTAGGTTGCCTGAAAGTGAGCAAATAGATAAGTCCCAAGTATAATAAGTAACTGCAGGAGGTGAAAAAATATGTGAACTCATGTAGTGGAACAAAGAACGACATACCAGCGAGGTGTGGTCTCAAGGGTAACTTGATGATAAGAGACTGTAAATTGAAACTTTGCTGCTCTTTTGTTAACCCTCTGAAGTCGTTTCCAAACAGAACCCATGGTTCACAATACCTACAGCTTCTACTTAAAATCAGATATATGATGTACGTGATCATGTACGGTTCAATATTTAGGGATTTGTTGGCCACAGCACATCTGCAATGTAAAATAACTGGCATAAACATAACAAAATCAACAACAGTCAAAACAAGTACTTCAATTTTTCCTCCTCCTAAACGAACGGGAAAAACGGGTAATATAACGATTAATGAATTGCAACTCGCTGTCGAAATAATCCTTCTGCGTCGACACGCACGGATGAAGTCGACAATCACCATTCATTTCCAAAAATAATCTCGAGACCGGTACTGATGACAAGGGGTTCTTGGGTTCATGGCCTTGGCAGGCTTTGTGCTTGCTAATGATAAAGCGCTAGAGGACAAACTGTTTCTAATCACTTGGATGTGTCTCTGAGACCAACCTTTCCCCGATGCAATAATCAACTACCAATTGCAACCGATCACTGGTGTTGACAACGCAGATAAAAACAAATCAGTGGACGGACAAGTCTTTCTCTTCTGCTATTCCGCTGAAACATGGCTGACATGAAAGAGAAGGGGGGCTGAAGTTCTCCTTTTTTTGTTTTGATGTCACTCTCGATTGAGGTATCGAATCGACATATTCTAGGACTCGAAAAGAAACTTTAACTAGCGCAAAACTTACACCATGGAAGTAGGTGTAAAAGGGAAAATGGTTTACATCCTTCCAGTTCAAACCTTCTAACTGCGCCTATTTTGATATGTCTTCCTTCCTTTAAATGTGTCGAAATATGTGCACGCGCTCTAGCGGCAGTCTCCGGAACTAGTAAATATGTCTTTCGTGTTGTCTTGGTAAAGGCGTTGTCTGTCTGTTCAGCTTCGAATGAATTCATGTGCATTTTCAGATATTTTCTTTATTTTTTTAACCAGTTGTACGCACAATCTTATCTGTACCATCATTGTTTCGTCGAGAAATGTTACCTGTGAAGCTGCCCTTCATGGTAAGCAACACTTGCTATGCAATTAGTCTGTTTCCCGCACCCGGCTCCTAGAGGCAGCTTCACCTTTCAATTTTTGTAGGTTATAAAATTTATAAAATCGTCTTTGAGAAGTATCTGAGCGTTGTTTGCCGGGACTCACGACAAATCCGACTTCCGTACATGTCATTGAAGTGTTGTCCACCCGTTTGTAGGGTTAACATTAATCTACCTCAACTCTCACTCTTCGCCCTTCAGGCCGCTGGTTCTCCAACAACCTTCAATCATTTCCTTCTCGCTTATCATTGATTTCGACTGGTTTAACGCCCCCGTGATTATCCCCCCCCCCTCCCACCATACACACACACATACGCTATTACCGACATTTATACCTGTGTATGCATGCAGTTGAGCACCTGTATCTCTAACACTGTGTTCAATCATGGTCTGCAATCACTCACCTAAGTGTTTGGTGTTTTGTTCCACGGAACCACATTCTATACTCATCTCAATACTCAAATCTCCAATGTTCTGCTAACAAAGAAATGCACCAAAACATCATTTGCCTGTTTGAAATCTGAGAAGGCTGGTGCTGATTGCTCATCCCAAACTACACTTATCTTCTTTGCGATTATGTTCTTGATAATTTGTAATATTTTGTGCTATTCTGTTATTTCAGGAAGTGGAATGCTGCCGTTCATATGTTGATGACTTGTATTCTGGCAATATGGAGAAATGTATGGAGGCCATAGTGTGAGTGTTCTGCGTGTTATGTAACTCCACATAGTCTTTTATCATTTCTACAATTTCCTCATTAAAACTTCCCCAAAAATTGACATTAACTGATAATTTATTTTATAGATGTCTCAAAAACTCAGTAATTGGAAGTAACCGTCAGAAAAGTTCAGTGCTTTCCCAAGGCATTGTTCCCAGATTGATGCAGTTATTAGGTGATTGCTCGGTGCCTGTAGATATGAAGACTGAAGCTACGGTGACATTAGGTTCCATCGCCAAGGGGACAAGTCAACATGTTCAGTCGCTAATTGACCTTGGAATTGTTCCTCTGCTACTTAATGGTAAAGTAACTAATTGCTGTCACAGGTACTATTATTTCTCATTCATTGCTGATTCTATTTTAATCCATTTTATTTTGTTCAGGTATCACCAGTAATGATCAAAAATATACTGAAGCAACTTTAAGATGTCTCAACACCATCTTTCAGTGTGCGAATGCCCCTGTGTCTTTGATATTCATGGATTCAATTATAGTTCCTTGTTTGCTAAACCTCACAACTCAGAGCGTCACATGTCAAGTTTGTGTCCCTTCTATTCTGGCAGCTGCATGCAAGGTATTTGATGTGCTGAAGAAAGTTAAAATGAAAATTCAAATTGGTGCACCCTATTTTTACATTACTGTCACCAACTCAAAATTCACCTCCAACATGCTTCATTTAATTTGCCTTATCCATAATATGTTGCAGACAACAGAGCAGCAGACATTCCTCATCTCGGAGGGAGCTGTCCCTGTGCTTGCGCAGCTGCTCTGCTCCCCACAGGCTCTTGTCCAGATGAACGCTCTGACCTGCCTATCCAGCCTGTGCTACCAGAACCCTACCGTAGCTGCATGTGTGGCCCAAGCAAGGTGTCTTGAAATTCAAGAGCCCTGGTATGCTATAAGTTACATTAAGTACGGGACATTCTATTTGCATTTCTTCAAGCATGTCAGGGCCTGTCCATTATTGTGTACTCTTCTGAAGCTATTTCTTTACTCCGACCTACCCTCAAATAAATTATAACTCCAGCTTAAATCCTTTTCTCTCTCTTTTCTTTAAGTTCACATAATTAATGGGCAGCTCCTTGAACACTATCTGCTTGATGTATTAGTGTTTCAGCACACATTGATTAATCGTTCTCACTGTCTGCTAACAGTTTTGTCGACAAGTCAATGCCGGACTTATTGTTCATGTTAATGGCTCAAGATCGTCCGAGTGAGATGCAATTGGCTGCTGCGAGATGTGTCACTTTCTTGCACAGAGCAGGAGCTTTCAGTGCGGATGACCCCAAGATTTTGTACCGCACCCTACCGTGTTTGGTAAGTGTTCAAGATAATTGCTTTGATGAAATTTCCATTGCTCTGAAGCCTTCGCTAATCGTTATCTGGGGACTTTAGGTAAGACTGTGCAAGAAAGATCGTCCTCCGCTTGAGAGAGCCCTGGCAGCAGAAACTCTGGCATATCTCACAGAAGTGGACATAGAGTTGCAAAGGACAGCATCAATATCTAATCATCTGGTGCCCACGCTGTCACAATTCTTAAAATATCAGCCACAAATAGATTCTAATTTTTCTGCTACTACTGTTGAGCAAGAAATAAAAATATCAACTGAAATGAGGCAAGCAGCATTTCGGGTAAGTTTTTGGCTAACATAAATAAGCATCTGAAGTATTTTATTCTCACACATTCGATGTACTTGGTGCCGCTAATTGGTAGCATTGTTTTGCAATATTATCAGAATTTAATTTAGCCATTTCTCTTCACTTCGTGATTTTAGGCATTTGCGTCATTAGGTGCTAATGATGAAGATATTAGGAAAAAAATTATTGAAACAGACAATCTGATGGAGCATATCGTGAGTGGTTTGCAAGATCCCAGTGCCAGGGTTCGCCTCGCAGCCATTAGGTGTTTGCATTCCTTGTCACGGTCAGTGCAGCAGTTAAGAACAACTTTCCAGGTATGCTGCTTTGAGTTAGTGTGGTTGGTGAAGGTCCTTTGTTGACTCTGATGTATTTTAGCGCTCGTTCTGTTCCAAGGACCATTCAGTTTGGCGGCCCCTGATGCAACTCCTTCAGGGAGCATCTGATGATATTCTTACTGTTGCATCTTCTACTTTATGCAACCTGCTATTGGAATTCTCACCTTCTAAAGAACCTATCTTAGAATCTGGTGCTGTTGATTTGCTTTGTGGTTTGACTCGCCGTAAAGATCCTGCCTTAAGACTGAATGGAATTTGGGCTTTAATGGTAAGTGCAACCAGTGCTATTCAATTGTGAAGCCTGTAACTAAGGGATTAAGAGGGGAAGGTACCATGTGAAGTGTGTACCAGTGTTTCTGAGATTGTATTCCTTTGTTCAGGTTTCTATATCTCGATTTACCTCACTATTATTTTATTTTCTACCACTTTCAGAATATGGCCTTTCAGGCAGAACAGAAAATTAAATCTCAAATACTAAATACTTTAGGAACTGATCAAATGTTTAGGTTACTCTCTGATACAGAAGTAGATGTATTGATGAAAACACTAGGTTTATTAAGAAATTTGTTGTCAACAAAGAGTCATATTGATTACATAATGAACCTTCATGGTAATCAAATAATGCAGGTAGGCACATTACTAGCATCCTTTGTTCAAGTGATTACAGTGGTGGTTGAGCTAACCGATAACAATCAAATGATTTTCAGGCAGTTGTACTTATTTTGGAAGGTAATCACTCAGCAGAAGTGAAAGAGCAAGCTCTATGTATTCTGGCGAACATTGGCGATGGAGACTCTGCGAAGGAATTTATTATGTCCAATGAAGATGTGCTGAAAAAGTTGCAGGATTACATGGTATTCTTTTGAAATAACTCTTTTCTCTCTCGTGTTTATTTCATTTATTTTTAGATTTGTTTTACAATTACAAATTGTTCAATTTGTGAATATCAGTGTTACTGATTTTCAGGCACACTCAAATGTAAAACTGCAAGTTGCTGCCATATTTTGCATCTCTAATTTAGTGTGGAGGGAAGAAAGTGGTGCTATCGAGCGACAAGCAAGACTGAAGGAGATGGGAGTCTATAAGCAATTACAGCAGCTTATTATGACTACAGATACCTTATTATTTGATAAGTATGTTCCACTGAGTTGATCAATGAATGTTATATGCTGTGTTTCTTTCAAACTACCAGAATCTTTAATTTTTAAAACCATTCTAATTTTGCAGGGTAAAGACAGCAATGACACAGTTCTCAGAAGCATGACAAAGGAAACCAAGCTTCTAAGTTTGACTGAGCTTCTCAATGAGCAAAAGTGTCAAAGAAATTTAAAACATTTCGCACTTAGGAGCTTATCCTTGGCAATAATGCTACACATCAAGATATAAGTGATCAACCTTTGACCTAATTTTGCTTTGATGAACTTTTTTTTTATCTCATGCAAATGTGAAAGAACATTTTGTTGGTGATTGTTTTTGTGAACAATTTATGAATTAATTTTGTACAGATGTATAAGTTTTACCTTTGATGCATCTAGGAGATTATTTTTTTTCTTTTAGACATGATGGAAAGTGATCAACCCTAATGTATTTTATGTATTTTTAATGGAAGATTCACAGAGTACAAAGAAAGTGTAAAAATGTGTAATGATTACTGTTGCAAGTTGTTAAAGCTGGTGTTGGTGAAATCAACTTCAGCGTGTTATTGATATCTGAATTTGTTATACATCTAATTTAATAATCATTTAAGGAGCAATAAGGAAAAGGGAATAGAAATTAAGTTAGTGGGGTTAACAACAGATTTATAACATTTGTGGGGGAGACATGATCTTCTGGCTGTAAGATCCAATGCATGACTACATTGGATAGGAACAGAACTATACGCTATTTACTACCTAATATACCCTATTCACTTCCAAGATACTAGCTGACCTGTTCTGCCCACTCGCTTTTGTTTATGACAGTTGTATGTTGGTGCCACAAGCAGCTCGGGTAAAATTGACTAACTTTTGTTTGCTTGGCTCATGACTCATTACACTATAAACAAACAGCATTGATTAGTTGCATCGAAGGTGAAAAATTGGAAACTGTTCCAAATGTGTTCTTCAAACATAATTTATTATAAGTTATACTTATAAGTGAACATTTGCTATGTGATACAAATTTGTACTTAGGGTAGTGTTCTGTTCCTTTTGATTGCAACTGATCCTGGTGAACTTGTCAAGTTTCAGTTCGATGTCTTACTCTACTCCACCCAATGTTTGTCACATGGACTGATGTGGACAGTAGCATGGATGTATAATTGTGAAATTTTCTTAAATGGTATGGTCTGTCTATTCTACTGAACTCATCATTTTCTACTGTTGGTATACCTCTAGCTTATTAATGTGAAGGCCTTCAAAATGATATTTCTGCTTTATTTTCTTTGTGAAGCCTATAGAATTATGATGATCAAAACAGTAGTGTATTGGCCTAAGATAATGCAAGTTCTGCCATGGTGGCTGAGTTAGGAGTTTGAGATGAGTAAGGACACCCTGTGTTTTCCAACGTGGACTGATTTGTCAAGCTTGCTTTTGTTTTCATAATTTATTGATCTTAATGGTCAGATAAAAAATTAATGTTTGATGATCCTGCCAATATTCTATTTTCCTTCCTGTATTCTGATGAGACATTGATGCTATTTTCCTGTCGGACTGTTGACTGGATGCTCTTCAAGTTGTAGTGTAATCCGAAGCCAAAGAAATTTCCACTAATGCTTTAGCTATTTTTCACCCTGTAGTAGACTCTTCCAGACTGCAACAAAATGTGATGTGATGCCTCTAATATAGTTTTAGACTTACATTAAATATGGGGTCATTTCTTAACAGTGTACTGCTTTACATTCAAGCGTTTTCCATTTTTGTTATTTTCCTCACAGATTTGTTTCACAGTAACATATTAAATCTGTTACCATGTCATTTTTGTACAAAATTTCTAGATGATGCTTGTAAAATTTGTCTGCCCTTTTGTTTTTACTTCTGGTTTGTGCAGCAACGTGCATTATCACCTCTTTCCGATGTTTTTATTTCTAATTGTGAAATTACCCTTCTTTCTGCTCACTGTGTCAAATGAAATACTTGATCAATCTCAAAATTACTAATAAACTTCCAAGATTTTAAAGATACCACCATATGTTGTTGTTTTTTCACCGTACCAACAGTCATCCACACCACACATCAGAAATTTATAAGCCTGGACCCAAGATGGTTGATATTTTTAGGCTCTCTAGGGAACTCCTGCAATAATATCTCCCACCTTCATCTCATAGGTTTTTATTATTGTTGGCCTTCTTAGTGATGGTTATCAGACTATATTAGTCATTTTTACCGTTTACACAAAACTTCCTCCAGGAAGGTTTTTCCCAGTTCTTTTCTTTTTATTGTGAATCTTGCCTTTGAAAAGTCAGCGTACTTTCGTCCGTTCCCCAGACCCAAGTCCCCGTTCGGGATTGTGCTCGCACCTTCGGCTGTTCTCGGTGAACTTGGCGAGGACCTGCTCTCTTCGTTCGACTTGGGCTTGTGTTCGACTCGGTCAGTCAGCGGTCCCGGACTCTGACTCTGGCGGTGAGCCTAGCGTCTGGCAGCGTCGGGTCGGGGACTTGTACTTGTACCGTTCGCTCGCCTCGCCACGCTCAGAGTCAAACACATTCAGCTGCTAGCTGGGCCGTGCTGTGTCCGAGTTGGAAGGCCAGTGATGGCTGAAGTAATGTCCCCGAGTAGTCGTGATCCTTACGAGGTGAGTTTTCACAGCATTTGCGACATTTTCCACGCCCGTTTGACGCCCTGGATATCGTCTGTGACCATCTTCTCTTGAAGATGTCCGTGGCAAGAACAACCGAAAATTTTTCTAAGTCCCAACATGGCGTCGACTTACACGTAGAGTCGCGAGTCGGGCTGTTCCACGTTTTGGTTCACAGCCGTGAAAGTAGACTCCTTGTGAAATCCGCCACATTTATTTCAGTTTCCCATGCCATATTTGACCTTATTTTCCTGTTTTGGTAGACATACGGCGTCAATATGACTTCTCTTTTTCAGCATGAAAAGTGTGTCAGAGAGTACAGCAACGGGACGGCAAACGATGGTGAGTAGGCTTATGTACGCGCTCTTACCCATTTCTCGCCACGATCGAGTCGTTTCGTAGTGCTACCTTACTTGCTTTCCCCCTTAAAGGATGATTCCATGATTTGGGCCAAGTTAACACTGGGGTACCTAACCTCGAAATTAGGGCAACAATACCTCATCGCCGGGGTGGCGTTGGCCGATACCGAGCAAGGTGCTTGATTGTTTAGTTACCCTTGACTGGCGTTCTAGAGCTCAGATGGTGTTAAATTCGCTGTGCCATTTTCACACGATACGGGCTGTTCTGTCAAAGTTCATTGAAATTCTTCTTTTCATGATAAAACTGAATTGTAAAACTGTCAATCATTATGCTTCTGGAGACTTTTTATTTTAAACCTCCCTAGAAATCAGGCATGTCCTTGTGTATATCCAATTTTTCTGAATTTTGAAATTATGTGAATCCTAATCAGGTGATTGTCACAGGTTCCAACCACATTCAAATGAATGGTGTTAGTAATGGACATTCAGGAGATAAGTCAAAGGACAAACACCGTGACAAAGATCGTGACAAGAGTCATAAGGATAAACATCGTGACAAAGACAAGGACAAGCATCGTGAAAAAGATAAGGATAGGAGCAAGCACAGCTCTAGCTCCAAGGTACTATTTCCCGGAAAGTGGCGTGGTTTAATCATGCTGTAACTAATTAGTATTAAATCTCAATTTTATTTTAATTCAGGACAAAGATAAACATAGCAGCAGCAGCAGTGGGAAGGACAAATATCGTGACAAGGAGAAGAGTGAACATAAGAGCAGTTCATCATCCAAAGACAAAGATCGGGAAAGAGACAAGAGCTCAAGGTTGGTTCAGTTCTGTTTTCTTTATTTCTTGTACAATTCTTACATAAAATGGATTTTGTCTTTGCTAACTTAAACTTTCTAACCGCAGCAAAGACAAGGACCGAAGTGACAAGCATAAGAGCAGCTCTGGACACAAGTCTACTTCCTCTTCCAGTAAGGATAAAGAAAAGTCATCTTCGTCTTCGTCCTCCAAGGATAAGGACAAATCACACTCGTCTTCTAGCAAAGAGAAAGATAGGAGCAAGGATAAAGAGAGGAACGTAAGGACAAAGATCGCAAGGATAAAGACAAGGATAGGAAGGACAAGGACAGGAAGAGCAGTGATGGAGATCGCCACAAAGATAAGGAACGAAGCAAAGGTATAACCTCAGTTGGTGATCCATCCTCTTTCAATTTATTTCATCTTTTGTGTATTGCAAACCACATGTAATTTTTATTTCCAGACAAATCCAAATCTGATGGAGATCGTAAGGACAAAGACAAATCCAAGGTTGGTCTTCAGTTTCTCACTATTTTAATTGTGCTGTAATTTACTGAGCCACTGTTACTAATAATTGTTTTACAATTTAGGATAAAGAGAGAGAAAAGAAGTATGAAGAGAAAGTGGAAATCAAACGAGAGGTACAATCACCAGTGAAAGAAGATACACGTCGGGCTGACACTGACGATAGCATGGATGATACCTCATTGATTATGGACAGCTTCAAACAAGAGCCAGATAATTCGTATGCAGAGGATTCCTCTTACAGGGCTGAAGATACCTACCACGATCAGTCTTCTATGCTGTCAGTCAAAAAAGAAGAAAGTGATGGAGAGGATTCAGATGCTCCTCTGGTATGTTGTCTTTAGATGATTAAAATTTATCTCTTATTGAATTGCTCTTAATTATCTGTGTTTTTATAACTCTGGCTTTTTCTGTTCAGGCATATAGAAAATCCTTAGATACATCAAACAAACGCAAAGCAGAAAGTGACAGTGAGGAAGACAAACCCTTAATGGCACGTGCTGCTCCTAAGAAGGTGAAAAAGGAAGTGAAGAAGAGGAAGAGTGATATGTATGAGGATGAAGATGATGAAGACTTGAAACCGGTAAGTTCTTGTTTGGGGAGAAGTGATTTCATCACCCTATGTATTAAGTTTCTAACTTTCTCTGATTTGTGTTTCAGAAAAAGAAGAAGAAAGCCCCTGTGAAACAGGAAGCCCAGGTCAGTCCGAAGAAGAAAAAGAAAGAAGAAGAGGAACAGCAAGTTTGGAAATGGTATGCACCTGTTTTGTATCTCCTGTTTGTCACCACTTGCTGCCATCGCCAGCGGGTATGACGCTGGTGGCGCGCCAGCCGTCACCTCGGGTCTCGGCCACGAGAGTGCGCTTGCGTCGCGCTGCTCTTATGGCGGCATGGCGGTGTTGGTGTTGATCAAAGCCGCATGCGCGTGGCGACTAACCTCTGTGCGACTTGTAGCTGCTTATGTCCATGTCCCGGTCTTACTGTCGGCTGTTTCTGTGCACAGGTGGGAGGAAGAGAAGAAGGAGGATGGTGTCAAGTGGAAATTTTTGGAGCATAAGGGGCCTTTGTTTGCTCCGCCCTATGAGCCCTTGCCTGACAACATCAAGTTCTACTATGATGGTTTGTATTTTGTGTTTGAGTAGTTGATGAATTTGAGGTGAGCAGCAGTGCTAACCAAGGTTTTTCTTCATAGGCAAGGAAGTTAGACTCTCGGAGCTAACAGAGGAAGTTGCTACCTTCTATGCTAAAATGTTGGAACATGACTACACCACTAAAACTGTTTTCAACAATAACTTCTTTAAAGATTGGCGGAAAGTGATGACAGATAGTGAAAAAGCAATTATTACTGATCTTAAAAAATGTAACTTTAAACCCATGAACAAATACTTCTTGGAGCAAACTGAGATCCGGAAAGCTATGAGCAAGGAAGAAAAGAAGAAGATCAAAGAAAAGAACGATGAAATTCAAAAAGAAATGGGTTTCTGTACTATTGATGGTCATCAAGAGAAAATTGGTAACTTCCGCATTGAACCACCAGGCTTATTCCGTGGGCGAGGGGAACATCCTAAAATGGGCATGCTGAAGAGGAGAGTCAATCCTGAAGATGTCATTATAAATTGTAGTAAGGATTCAAAGATCCCGAAAGCACCCTCTGGCCATAGGTGGAAGGAAGTTCGCCATGACAACAAAGTTACATGGCTTGCCAGCTGGACAGAGAATGTGCAAGGACAAGTGAAATATGTTATGTTAAACCCCTCATCTAAACTGAAAGGAGAAAAGGATTGGCAAAAGTATGAGACTGCTCGCAAATTGGCCAAGTCAATTGACAAAATTCGTGATGATTACCGTCAGGATTGGAAGTCTAAAGAAATGCGTATTAGGCAACGAGCTGTTGCCATGTACTTCATTGATAAGGTATGACCTGTGCTGAGTGGTACCATTACTGTGGCTCTGTACATGTGATTCTAACTATTCTGTTTGGTTCTAGTTGGCCCTTCGTGCTGGTAATGAAAAAGATGAAGATCAAGCAGATACAGTTGGCTGCTGCTCTCTGCGTGTTGAACATATTGAATTAGTTGCTGAAAAAGATGGTGCGTGTGCAATGTAGTTTTGTGGAGTTGGTGGTCTAAAATGCAAGTGTATGTAACAGTATTATTGTTGCAGGAAAAGAAAATGTGGTTATATTTGATTTTCCTGGTAAGGATTCTATCAGATATTACAATGAAGTGCCTGTTGAGAAAAGAGTATTTAAGAATCTGCAATTGTTCATGGAAAAGAAGCAAGGGGCTGATGATCTATTCGACCGTCTTAATGTAAGTTTGCTTAATGCTTTAATCTGTATGGCTAGGTCAAACTGTAATATCAAATTGCATTTGCCATTTTTTGCAGACATCTATTCTTAACAAACACTTGAGTGATCTTATGGAAGGCTTAACTGCTAAAGTCTTCCGTACTTATAACGCCTCATGGACCCTGCAAGAGCAGCTAAATCTTTTAACAAAGACAGATGACACTGTGGCTGAGAAGGTACCAAGTCTCTTCTGTTCTGTTCCGATGTTGGATGTGAACTACGTTATCTAACCAATGCATACTTTTCAGATTCTAGCTTACAACAGAGCTAATCGGGCTGTAGCTATTCTTTGTAATCACCAGCGGTCAGTTCCCAAGTCTCATGATAAGTCTATGGAAAATTTAAAAGGAAAAATTGAAGCTAAGAGAGATCAGCTTGATGAAGCTGAGAAAGATTACAAGGAAGCAAAGAGGATGAGATCTGCGTACGTAGCAATTTCTATCATGAGTATCAAATTAGGGTCTCTGGGATCAGCATAATGTTACTATCTTATGTTTATAAAAATACAGGGCTACAGACAAGAAGAAGAAAGCTTTGGAGCGAATCCGAGAGCAACTTAATAAGTTGGAGATTCAAGAAACTGATAGAGAGGAAAATAAGACAATTGCTCTTGGAACTTCAAAGTTAAACTATTTGGATCCTCGGATATCTGTTGCTTGGTATGTTGCTCAGTATGTGCTTGTTTCAATGTTTCATGAATAGCGCACACTTCTATTACTTATAGAATGCTTTTTTTTTTTTTCAGGTGCAAGAAGCATGATGTTCCCATTGAGAAGATTTACAACAAAACACAACGAGACAAGTTCCGCTGGGCCATTGATATGGCTGGACCAGAATATGTTTTCTAAATAAATTAAAACAAACACTGCCGTTCTTTTGTATGTTGCTCCAGGGTTTTGGTTTGGTGGTTCAATGTTTAAATTATCATCTGTATTAGTTTGGTTGTGTGAAGTGAATGTGTTTCAAAATTCAGACTGTGAGTTACCCCAAGCTCTAAGTAGCTTTAAGCCTGCTGGGATTTTATAAAATCGTCATGCCTGCACCATTACTTAGAGAGTGATTGTATGGTTCCATTTTGATTTCTGTAGTTGACTTGTAGCTGAATTGCAACCTTTTGTATAGCTTTAAGGATGAATTTTACACTTTGAGAGAAAGTCTGGTTGATTTGTTAATTTGCCTTGCTTTCTATAATTTTATTGGTAACATGAACAGTGAAGTAAATGTGAGATTATATTAAGGCAAAAAAAAAAAAAAAAAAAAAAGTAATTTATGACATATATTATATATTTGTATTACATTCAAGCTGTAATGTATATGATGCACAAGTTCCTTTGTCTGCTAACGAGATGTACCTCTGTGATTGGTACCCTTTATACCAATGAGTTGATCTGTTTATTGCGTTCTGTGCGTGTCTGAAATATTTTTATGAATTTTGAATTGATGAGCAACTTGTATAGGTTGAAACTACTTAAGGCCAATTGTATTGTAATCCTTCCTACCTATGTACATACTGCCATCAAAAGACTACCTATACTTAACCATCATTAGAATGAATTTGATCAGCAGATTTGGGAGCTGTATTGTTTCTCATAGCATATATTTGTGCTTTTGAGTCATCCTTTTTGTAGCCCATTTTTTGTTTTTGTTTTAATAAGTAACTTAATATTATTATAATTATATTTATAATTGAACTCCATCTGTGTGCCTAGGTTGTTGCAACTTCTGTGGTTTCACACCTGGGGTAGTTTTGTACTGTGATTAAGTTGTCAGGGCCATCGACTATCTAGAACTGAGTGGCATATTTATATACCATCTTTACAGAATATCATGTAAGTGAAGCCAGTGGTTTCTGAAAATTTGGACTAAATAGGATGTTGAGTAGTGTTTCATGCATTTAATTGTGTAGACCCCGGTTGGTGCAAGAGATGTCATTGTTTCAGTTATGTTTGCGCTGGGTGTGCAATACTGTGGTTGTGGTTCACAGTTGTGCCACTTTTACAGCATAGCTGTGGAACTCGATCCACATGATAGAGAGAGGAGTAATGAAATATGTCTCACTTTTTGTTGTATAAACACAAAAGAATAAACTTCTAGTACAATTTTATTTTCTTCTTGTTGATCGCTTATTAAATTCCTGATCCTGAAACACCCCTCACATGTTTGAAGTTTCAGCAAGAGAAGTGGAGATCTCCGACGAGGCATACTTTATGCTGCCTACCCTCTAAGTGTAGATGTTTTGGGCTTGAGCATCTTTTTCGGGGTCAAGAGTGCCAGGCCAATGGCTAATAAATGCGTCCGGAAAAATCAGAATTTTGTCTTCATCTGTCGGGGAACGTCCACAAACCACGTGAGTTTTCGGACTTGCCCAGCCCGAAGGGATGGTCAGGGATGGTGCCGGGAGCAAACTGTCGCAGGCACGGGTCCTGGCTAAAGCCCAGGCCTTGTGGGTTCGACTCCCACAGACGGATCCCGGCGCACTTCCCTCCTCGGACTCTAGGGCTTGTCAAGGCATCGAATTATTTCAATGACCATGTAACGTGGTTTATGAACGGTACCCAGTCACCTCCGTTGGCTCCGATCAATAAATTGCACCTTGTACCCAGCGGAGACTGCTGGAAGACATATGAATTCGAGTTCTAGTTTTGGGCGTTCAAGTTGGAGCTGAGGGGCTCAATGGTGCTCGTCCTTGACCGAACTTGGTTCGTGACACTGTGAAGGTGTTATTTTGTCAACTTTGACAGTGCGAACTCTTTCACATATGGCACTGAGAGAACGTCCAACGTCCATTTTGTTTCGCCAGGTAGACGAAAGTTTTAGGTAGATGTGAGGAAAACTCGCGGTTTTTAGTCGCACCTAAAGCCATCGACTGTCATTCAAACAGCTGATTCGTGCCATCCACAGATTGCTTGACAGTCCGAGCTATTTTTGCGCCTAGCCCAACTCGACATGCTCGACCCCAGTGAGCGGCGCGGTGCGGTGGCGGTGGCGGTAGCAGTAGCAGTAGCAGTCTGGGAGAGTTGTTGCTGTTGCGTAGAAGAAAGCAAGAAAGTCTTCTGCTAGTAGGCGCGTCGAGTCAGTTGTCTGGTCGGTTTTTTCAGTGTGACGAAATCAATAGAAGCAGAATTATCGAAAATGCTGTAGCCGAAAGATCGTCTTGGCTACTATTTTGTGAATAGAGTGAGGTGAAGGCTGCAATAAAATGAAGAGAAACAAGATTTACGAGAAGAGCCTCTTTCATTCCGCCTACAATCTGCCGTATGACGATGCGTCAAGAGAGAAAATACTCCGAAGTAGCAAAGGTTAGTATATTTTTACTGATTTCAGAGTGTCATATCATTAGTCATTGTGTGTAGAGTATGTATTGGGGCGCCTGGAATCGCTGTTGTCATTCTGTTTTCATGGGGTTATTGTTAGGCTTTCCACATACCCGACCTTGCTCACTCATGCAGCTTTAAAAAAATAAAACAAAAAGTTAACATTGATTTATTTGTTAACGGAATTTTTTTCTCCATCTTTTACCTATTCTTTTCAATTCTGCGCTACATCTCATCCAGCATGAGAAATTTTAAGGGTTGCTGTAGATTACATTTCTGCTTTCTAAGAACTATTGCAGTGCTACATTTTTCTGCAACATGATGATCTTTTTATCCTTTCTTTACTAAGTGTGCAACTGCTGAATATGTTTCATAACTATGATTGTGCTTCAGGTGACTTGTCAATCCTACATCGCATGGGATTGATGAAAAGTCTGCCGGTTCATTCTGGATGCGTCAACACTATTTCTTGGAATGAAACTGGCCAGTATTTGTTATCAGGCTCTGATGATCAGCACTTGGTTATTTCTGATGCCTTTACTCACAAAGTATGAACAAGAATTATTGTATGGCCTTGCTCCTTCACTTGCATTAAACACTGCTATTTTTGAGGCAACCATTTTTATATTTCATCAACAGGTTGTGGAAGACTTCAAAACCAGTCATCGAGCCAATATTTTCAGTGCCAGGTTTTTGCCATGTATAAGAGATTCAAGGATTGTGTCCTGTTCAGGGGATGGAATTGTTATATATACTGGTATGAGCAGTGGGCTCTTCAAAATATTACATTTGAGATGCATTTTCCCATTCAACTTTGTGGCACCCCTTACATTTTTGCTAATGTTATTTGTCAGATCTGATGTCATCCCAACCAGTATACAAACCATTCAATTGTCATTGTGGTACTGCGTATGAAGTGGCCACAGTTCCATTAGATCCACACTCTTTCCTTACGTGCGGTGAGGATGGAACAGTTCGGTGGTATGATCTCAGAACCAAAGAGAGTTGTAACAAAGCAAACTGTCAGGAGGTAAATATTAATGATAATTGTATTTTACTCATCGTTTGTCACTAGTTACTACAATAGCAAATAAGTGGTAAGCATTTTTGTTATCATCTATTATTTCTCTTCTCTTGTTCACAGGATGTTATGCTTCAGTGTGTACGAGCAGTGACTGCTATGTCTGTAAATGCAACTGCACCCTTTGAGATGGCCATTGGTTGTTCAGACAGTACTGTTCGCTTGTTTGACCGTAGAACTCTAGGCACACGATGTACAGGTAATAAGAATTATGTCCTAAAATATCTGCACCAACTTAGATTTCCTTAATGTTTTTGCTTGGCGTATTCTGTATTGCAGGAATGAACTTCAAAAGTGCAGAGCCTCTCTGTGTTTTCACTGTGCCATCTTTTAAGCGAGCATATCGCATTACGTCTCTGTGTTACTCCCCTGAGGGATCAGAAATTCTTGTGAGCTACTCATCAGATGACTTATATCTTTTCAGTCTAAAGGTGGTACCTCAGCTCTTCAAAATGTGCTGCTTTATCATAACACATTTTGTTTCTTTACATTTTATTTCATTCTGTGTTTTGCAGGGAGCTGGAAGCACCCAACTTAAGACAAAGAATCAGTCTGCACTTTGTATGAAAGGCAAAATGAGACTTACTTGTTCTGCTCCAACACCAGTCCGACGTTTACGCTTGAGGGGTGACTGGTCTGATACAGGGCCAGATGCAAGACCGGAGAGAGAGGCAGGTGGAAGAGGAGGTAAGTAAAGATTAAAATCCATATTTGTATTCGGTTTGTAACGCAAACTCTCCTTTACAATTTTTTAAAATTGGAACAGATATTGCCCAGGCACGGCCAACTCTCCATACACCTCTAATGCAGCACTTGACGAATGTTATCTCTCGATTGCTTAATGATCCAGTTACTCGTAGAGCTCTCACCAGTGGTGTCGATGATACTGATAATACAGAAAGTATTCAGGATGCAGTGACTGCTTCACCTTCTAGGGAGCAACCAGAGGAGGAAGATGGGAGTCAATCTCCTCAAAGAAGTGAGCCGAATGGTCCGCAGGTGTATGAACATCCACTCCAAGAGTATGAACTTTTTGGAGATCCAAGTACTTCATATGATTCTAGCCCAGGCACCTCTCGCAACATATCCGTGCTTTCAGAAGAAGATAATGCAATTGTTGATTGTTATGAAACTCCATTTGAAGAGGAAGAGACACCAACTCCTACCCCAACTCCCACCCCAACTCCTTCTGAAACACAAGCAGTAGGGGAGTACAAATTAGTACCCATGTCCTATGATGAAAACGAGGATGAGAACAATGATGAGAATCATAATGAATCATCAACAAATAACTGTAGTGTACAACAAAATGATAAGGGAAATGAAATCCCTGCTAGTCCAGACTTGACTAATGATAACAGCAATATAACATTCCCCTCCGTTTCCTCAGTTTCTGCACTTTATGGTGATTTTAGTGATAATAATGATAATGACACAAGTACCATGTCAACAGTAACCTCTGTAGACGTAGGTGCTGATACTGGAACTGATGGGTGGGGTAGTGCAGATGAACAGAACAGCCGCTCTTCGGTGGCCCCTAGAACTCGTTACGCTCCATTAGTTTCCGAAACACCCTGGTTGGACCTAGGAGATAGATACAGTGAAAGGTAGATTTACTTCCAGCTGGTTATTGATCTCGGTAATAGGAAAGAAGGTACTAGTGCATTCCATGATTTTTGTTTCAGAGAGGAAAGAGAAACTGGTGTCAGCCTAAGCTATTCCCATCTGGGGACCAACACAAATGAGGGAGAAAGTACAGTTGATCAACATATTCATTCTGTCGGTAGGTCTCCTGAAAGTCTGTCACCAGAACCTCTTGTCATAGATGAGGACCGCAATCCAGACTCAATGGTAAGAGTTTGTGGTAAACGATGCGGCTAAAGGGGAATTGAGCAAAGTAAAATTAAACATTCTTCTGTTGTAGTTTTCTACACCTAGATTCTCCACTTCAACTTCTTTACCATGTCGTCGAGAAGTGGCTGAGAACTGTCGGAGAGTATGTCAGTCAGCAAGCTCATCATTTTCAACTGCAACTTCTGTACCAAGCAGTAGTGGGGCTACTGACCTACCTGGTACAAGTACCAATGCTCCACATATTCCCTCATCGTCAGATTCAATGTCAGAACCAGGTAATTTTTTTTTTTAGATAACTTGGAATGTTTCTGGGACTAGAAAATGAGAAAATGTGATCCAGTTTGATTCGAATGAGTGAAAATGGTCAGTCTTATGAGTGGCAACTTTCTTGGCTATCATCCTGATCTATTTTTGTTGCTGAGGACCATGACCTTTGAGGGAACAATACCTAGACTTGAACATGTGCCAAGTTTCTATTTCTCAAGGCTTATATGCTTCTCACGACACTAACCTATTTTGAAAGGTGTGGTTCAAGACCATATTAATTAATAGTCACACCTAGATTTGTTTTTCGTTTTTAATCGCTCAATATTGTTATTTCTAACATTTAAGTAGTCTGTGATACATTTGCTCGTTGTAGAACTTATCAATAACATGTTAATTTGCTGTCTATTGTGCAGGTTCTTTATTCAGTGATTATGAAAGTGACGAAGATGAAGAGGACTTGCGAAGAGAGCTTGTAAGGTCTGTACATCCACATTGGTTTGCAGTGGGTTGTTAACTTCTAACCAGAGCCAAAGTTACACGGAAATATGTTTTTCCAAATACGAAAACTAATTGTACCTCATTTTCAGCCGGATAGAGAAGCCTGGTCATTGCCGAAGTCGTCATGAAACTCCTTGCCCTGCTATTAAGCAGCAATATTCTGGACACCGTAATGCAAGGTTGGTTGAATCATGTTAATTGTCTGTGACTGGATGTAGAGTACAATTAAATTATTTGTTTTTAAATTTGAAAGTTTTGAATTGTTGCTTCCAGCAATGGTTGCTCTCTCACTCTAATGAAAATGGTAAAATTAAGGGACTTGTGCACACCATTCATTTATTCTCTTTATTATTTGCTGAGTTAATCATCTTTGCTATTTAAGTTTACTGCAAAGTCAGTTGAAAATGAGAAGCGTCTGTTTTTGCACTCTGTGCTATCCCCTTATATTGGTTTCCATTGTAGGATGAACTGTTGCCAAATCAGTCACTGCTATATTTAGGTGGCTTACATCAGCTCAGCAAAGTTTTCTGAATAGTAGTGGTCCTGTTCTCCATTGTCCAGCTAGATTACCTAACTCCAGCTAGGTTTCTAATTTGCAGATTTTAACACATACACAATCCATAATACATGTTGTTTTTAATTTCTTATCTGCATATTTTTGCCTCCTCTCACTATGTTGTCATCTGCTACCATTAAAACACCCCCTTTTTTTTCTCTCTCTCCTTCTCTCTATTTTTATCAATTTTCCTGCCATCCATCAGAACCGAGATGTGAGTATTTTGGGTTTGTGTTAATTTGCTGAGTGAAAAAAAGCAGTGCAATCTGATATGCCCCAGCTGTTTATACACATCTCTCATAACTGGCTTTTTCTTTAGTTGATGCATTGCATTTTACATGCAGGGTGACTCAAAACTTTTGCACTTTTGAAGTGAATTGCCAATGTTGAGTATGTGAGACAATTTTTTTTTTTTCGTTTTACACATGAAACTCCAATATACATGTGTGTAATCGCTTTGAGGTAAGAAATTCAGACACGTCGTAGGAGATTATCATTCACATTACAGTATGTCATGTGTGCATTAAACATAATACGGAGCATGTGTTGCATATGTAGAAGACTCTATTCATAATTGTTCTGAAAATTTGTTCATCATTATCAGGAAAACATTTGTTTTCAGAGAAGAAATAGATCTTCAGTGTATGCACGTGGAAAGTTTCACTACTCTTTATATCACTGACGATGATAACATATTTAATTGCATTTTCTGTTATTGTTCTTGGATACTACAAGGAGACAGTTCTCTGGGACTGAACTAAACTTTTCTTTTCAGCTACACTTTGAATGCCTGGCAAACAAAAGCTAACAAATCTATTCCTTGAAACTATTTGCAGTTAAAGCCTTTTTGATATGAAAATGTTCATGAAGTAATTTGTTTATTTAAATTTTGATGTCCGAGTCTTCATAGGGAACAAGCGAAATTGACTTTATACACTTCACTTACTTTGTTTGCTGGACTCAAGCTAAGAATCTGTGCTTTCTTTCCTCACCTTGTCAGCAGGATGCCGTCTTGCAATTTGTTATTGGTGGTAGTTCTTTGGGTCTGTTGAAACCTGTGCATGTTGCGTTTTAAGCTTACAAGTATGAGTGTTAGCTTTAAAGAAAGCACATATAAGGTGTGTCTGTGTTTTATGAGCATGTCACATAAACAAGATAACAACAGACTACAGACTCTGCTACTTATGGAAAGTGTGTCTACCGTAGCCATGAAATGCAGAGGGTACTAGTGATCTCTGAATAACACTCGGGGCCGTTCAGGAACCACGTGACATGTAATCGAGGTACTCTTGTAATTTGAGCGCGAAACATCAGCGCGGGGAGGTGCGTGGAACCGTCTGTGGGAATTGAACCCACCAGGCCTGGAGTGTCAGGGAAACACAAGCCCGCGCCAATGACAGTTTGCTCCAGCACCACTCCTACACCCTGCAGATGATTCAAAGAAAGGTCACGTGGTTTGTGAACGCTCCCTCAAGTGGATCCCCTTTTGTTGGTAGGCTTAGATAGACCTGCATGTATTGTGCAATGGAACTGCCTCCTGCCTGCCTACCAGCAAAAAATGAAGGGGTTCGTTTCTCACGGAAATAAGGTGCAATGTCTAATAAACTTGTTTGCATCTGCCATTGTAATGCTATGTTCCAGAATGCAAAGAAAGCATTGTATTTCCAAGTTTACCATGTATTTATTTGTTTTAAATACTTAGAAACCAATTACGTGCTTGGCAATAACCAGAATTAAATTCCCACTGTAAGCTGTTGCCTGTGAAAAGGATTTACTGTGGTTCTCTCATTCACACTTTTGTTCACATTTTTTTTCCTTTACTAAGAAAACTTATTGATTTTACATTGTAAGAAATTTGTCTGTGCCATCATCATAATATTTTCGCATCCCGTCTTTGCCATCCATCTTTCAACTGCTGCACAATGGTGTGCAAGAATGTTTTGTTTTTCACTTGTGTTTGGGTTGCTAGGTACCGCCTTATCAAAGCTAGTACCAGTGTCTGTTTTAGATTGGTATTGTGAACATCTTCTCTGAGTTCTTCTGTTTCCTGGTTCACTTTTCTTATTTAACATAAGTACTTTAATTGCAGGACCATGATCAAAGAGGCAACATTTTGGGGCACAGATTATGTTATGTCTGGTTCTGACTGCGGCCATGTGTTCGTTTGGGACCGCGCCACAGCCAAAGTTGTGATGCTCCTACAAGCAGACCAGCATGTTGTGAATTGTATTCAGCCCCACCCCACTGAACCTCTGTTAGCAACTGCTGGTATTGACCATGATGTCAAGCTATGGGCACCCCTAGGAGAAGATTGCGTGTTCGACCAAAAATCTGTTGATGAGGTAAGATTGTACCTATTTTAAAAAAATGATTATTTATTAGTTGTACCAATGCATGTCAGTTACTTCATTCACTTTGTCTCCAAAGACACGAAGTTCTGGTGTTTCAATCTATATCCTTTGCAGATTGTGAAGCGAAATGCCTTGATGCTTGAAGAAACTAGGGATACCATCACTGTCCCAGCATCATTCATGATTCGGATGGTGGCTTGTTTGAATCAAATTAGAAGAGGTCTGTGTTTTTCCTGCATGATTTTCATATGGTGCTCTTTACACAAGTGTTGTACCCTTTATTGTACTTTTGTTTGTGTGTTAGTGAAAGTGTGTTTGTTTCAGAAGGACGGGCAAGAGGTAGACGGAGAACGCAGGATTCCCAGGATGAGTGAGAAGCTGATGTAAAGATTTAGATTTAATCAAGATTTCTGTCTTGGGTACTCCCAATTCACTCAGTTTTCTTGTGGCTATCCATAATATTGGTATAACATTCTTTGGACTCCTCTAATATCTGTGGGATACCAAATCATCTTGTTTAGAGCTGTATTTGGTGACAACTTGCATCTTCTTGGGAAGTAAATCCTACATCAGCCACTGCATCTGTCACACTGTGAAAAGTTTCTGTGCAGTCCTTACCTTTTTTACTTCTTCAAAAATTATTGTCTTTCACTGGATGGAGTGAGGAGTGTATTGTAATTTTTGCTGTTTTTATTAATTTAATTACTTTGTTCTTGAATGTACCTTTTTGACCTTTTTCCTGGAACTGCAATTGTAATATACAGTGAGTTTGTGTGTTGTAGTTTGTGATCATTTTACTGATACAAGTACTTTAGCTAGTATTTAACATGGCTATGTCTTTCATCATGGATAGTTATCTATCTAATGTGAACCTTTGCCGTTCTTTTTGTATTGCAACTGCAGCATGAAGTAACAAAGCAGACTTATAATTCAAGCTGTTCATGGTCTGGTTAGGTTGGAGTTGCACCCTGTATACTTGTACATGCAGTAATTAATATTATTATTGTCATTTCTCTGTAAAGTGTGGAGCGACTTCATGGAACACCATACATCAGTTTTTAAACACTAAAAAGCTAAACAAAAATGAGCTGGTTTGAGACACTCATTATCTGCTAATGAGAAAGAATCCTCATGAAATTTCATTAAGTGTGTTTTCAGTGTTTTTATAACTTCATTTGGTTTTATAGAATAGCATATCAATATTCTTGATCTGTTTTCCATGTATTATTTTGACTTGACTGGAAAGGTGACCATGAAATGGGTACCTGTGTATAAAGATTTGTTTCAGGACTGTAAAAGCTGTTAAGAGGGATCTGTAAGTGAACTTCCATTGAGATTCTCATTGGGCAAGACATTGGGAATCCTTGTGCAATGCACTTGTTTCTGTTTCTTTAGGCTGTTACTGGTACCATAAAGTTAATAGCTTGTACCTAATATACTGTGGTATGGGATCTTCACATTCCCAACATCTCTATTGAATGTTAGCTTTTAGTGGAAGGCTAGCCTCATACTATTTGAAGTCACTTCTAGCAGAGGAATAGGCATTATGATCTGTAATATTTGAATTATTTATTAGTCACTCAAGTTCTTTTACATGAAGACTTGTTTGGACTTATTTCTGTTCTTAAAGCAGTTGAGCTGTGATTCTATTTATGTTATGTCTGGAGCTGCATCAAGACTAGTCATTTATGTTGCATAGGAAATTTTAATTCCCATCCTTATTTTACTGTTACTTATGTATTTGATTTGAAATATTTGCTTCAAAAATAAAACAAAAGTAGTTAATTACTATCATCATTTATTTTTTATTTTTTTTTTAAATTCCCGTTACCACATCCAATAACGCACTATCAGTCCTATTACGATTTGAAATATCACAGCTTTAGCAAGGTACAAAAGACTTTTTATGAATCCAGATGCTGAATGAAAATTCAAAGCTGAAAATATCTCACTATCAAAGACTAGATTCTTACTATCCACAGACCAGAGATCTTAACAATGGTGAGGCTATAGCCAAATTAGACATTCGTCAGAATCGGACATTCGCAGTCACAAAAATAACACAAAAATAATTTAAAACAATAATTCACACAACATTGTGCGTTAGGTTGATTTTGTATCTAACATTCAACATGAAGCCAAACACATTCATCTTCAGATACGTAATCCACCTTTATAAACAATGAGGGCGAGACCACAAATAATACACAAAGTCTTAAAACAGACTTATCAGAGACAACATTGTGTCACATGTCAGAGAGGTAAAACATTTTTCAATATTCATAAAATGTGGAGCGATATGAGACACACAAGAATATTTCTGCTAAAGTTTAAATTCATCTTCAGATTCAGATACAAGGAGATGCTGGTTTTCCAAAGAACTCCTGGAAAAGAATAATGAACAAACATGATGAAGGATGCTATATGAGGGAACAAAAACAAAAGATCAATCCGGGTAATGCACACTCCTCAAAAGGGGCATAATGTAAATTGACTGTAACTTTAACAAAGCAGTCATGCAACTGTCACATCTAGAGGTTACCAGGAGAGAAACCATCAATTGTGTTGATGGAGATGATGATGTCGAGTGAGGGAAGAGGGGTAGTGGCATCGACAGGGACAGGGGGTGAATATTGTGCGGCTATGAGGACAGACCAGTGAGCTATGTGAGAGGGCTTTCAGAAGCATAGTTTCCTTTCAATCAGTTTTGCTATTATAAACTTTGCTGGGAAACCAGAACTATATATCACATGCAGGAAAGAGATTTGAAAACCAATCAGTTGACTTACCTAGTGTGTTGAGGAATAATTGGTTCTTTATTTTGTCTGCCACTGAAGTTTCGGTAGAAGTAAACAACAATCCCAGTGATGACGACAAGTATTGATAAAGCAATCAGACCTGAAACTGAGAGCAAGGAAAATTTACAGTACCTTATCAAGTGCGATTTTTTATACAAGAATTAATTAAATCTAAACTCAATATTGATGGTGTGGGTAAGAGTCGACACTTACACCAGTATGTCCATGCTGGGGCGCTTCCTGGGAGATGATGCCCACTTGAAGGCAAATAGGGATGTGATGTTCTATTAAGTTGATTAAATAACTTATCAGACGGAGTCAGTGTTGGAGCTGCGGAGTTGATACGCAGCATACTGAAATTGGCTGAGAAAACTGAGTGCTCCGGCTCTAAGTCTAACATATGAGCCCAAAGAGGATACAATTCTGTTGTGTTGAATGGTTCAAGTACAACACTGGATTTTACAAGGGGACCCCATGCAAAAAATAATGAATGCATTGTTGGGAGTGTGTTGCTGTATCCATGAATACCATACTTGTTTTGTAGATTTGCTGCAAATTTTAATTTTTTTAAATATATATACTGTAGGGCTTGGGGAACCAAGTGATCATGCTGCATAATTATACTACACTGGCAAAACTTACGCTCAATATGAAATCTCTTGTTTAAGTCATCCATATTCTGATAAAAATCTTGAAATGCATACCCCTCTCTTGCCACAACGAGGATAGGAGGGCTCCTATTATTGGTGGCATAATGCCAAATGCTAGGGATTTCATTCTGTGTAAAAACATCAAGCTCATTTTTAAAATCTTGGGAAGCCATCTTGAGTCCAGACAGTACATCCTCTTCATTCCCTGCATTTATATGGGACAAGATCAGAATTATGAAACACTGGAAGAATTTGATTTTTAATGCAAAAAAAAAAAATCTTCATTTATTTCTTGAGAAAACTTATACTCCACCTTGTTTTGGGAATATTTGGAGCACAGGTGAGGAACCGGCAGTCACATACTTAGACTCGTCTACATATTTGCTTAGATTTATTATGTTTTTTTGATTAAGACTTATCATTCCGTGGTCACTTAATACAAAGACAGTGACAAGGTGTTCTAAATTGTGGGTCTGCAACTGCTGATTCATGTAGCCCATGGCTTTGTCAAGTCTCTTAATTTGATTGCGCACCTCTTCAGAATTTACACCAAATGCATGTCCATGCAAGTCTGGCTCTTCGAGGTACAGCATTACAAGGTTCGCAGGAGTTACTTCATGTTCAATCCATGATATAGCGGTGTTGATACGTTCTTCATAGCTGACGTTCACATTCCACTTTTGAGAGAAGGTTGGCATAGTTTTCTTACATCCATATGGAAATTCGCCACCAGGCCACATCATGACACCGCTGTGGCGTCCCTTCCCAGCCAGTTGATTGAGTGTCTGCGACAAAAACCAGCAACCTCGTGAACATTTACCTAACCCCTTCACATTACAACATGAACATCGCTCCATGACAGCAAAACAATAAATTCACATAGAAAGAGGGATAGAACTTTACCCAGATGGGGAGAATGTCGTTGTTGTAGTGAAACAATTCGTAGCCGTAGTGAATGAGCGTCCGGTTGGGGCAGCTGCTGCTGCTGCTGCAGCCATCCTGACAGACGTACACAGTGCTGTCCAGGACTCCGTGAACGTCCGGGTGAACGCCCGTCGCTATGGTGTGGTGATTCGGAAAGGTTTTGGTCGGGAAAACATTCTTCAAAAAGGGAGCTGAGGCGCCCGCCGACCGTAGTTTTACGATGTTTGGAGTTAGGCAATCCTCAATGTAGTCAGGTCTGAATGCATCCATTGAAACAACCAAAACGACAGGGAACTTGGGCGCGGAATCGGCCAATAGCGGCATTAACATCCATACTGAGAAAGAAAGTGTTGGGATCCGAAACACTTTCATCTTTTTGAGTCCGTTTGGACAATTAACTGAGCATTTTGGACGTCGGTAAGCGAAAACTCAATCTTTCCAGCAGAACATGTTTGTTGTGGGAAACAGCTGACATTCTGAGGTCATGTGACACTTTTGAACCAATGAGATGATAGGGCGCGCTGGCGCGCTAGTCGCCTTCATAGACGCCCGTGTCATGTTTTCAGCCAACGAGCTATGCTGCCTATACAGATGAAGTATACCGCTAGTCTTTTGTTCCCTACCTTCTGGATCCCCCACCCCACGGATGTATAAATGCCATAAATGCATTGTTCTGTTTCCTGATCCTGAATAAATGTCAGTCTTTTGAGAACAGTCAAATGGGAGAGTTGTGTCCTGTCTGAGTCCCGTTCCCCAACGGATCCTAACCGTCAAATCAGTCGAAAGAATTAGGATAAACACCACAGCCCGTAGTTGGCTTCCCCCTCCCTGATCCCCACCCACCCTCAACTACTACATCCCCCCCCCCCCCCGCACGGGGAGCAAAGGGGAGATCCACCTTGGGGCAGCTACCTGTGCGAGGCTAGAAGCAGACGCTTTGTCCATCCTATAACCTTACTTTTCATAATTGAAGGTATCTATTCTCAGCTCTGGTTGAGTCTCGAGGCTTTCTACACCTTTTCCATGGACTCTGAAGCATGAGCTTGAGGGTTTTGAAAGCACAGACCCTGTGCGAGACTAAGCAGCTACCTGTGCGAGGCTAGAAGCAGACGCTTTGTCCATCCTATAACCTTACTTTTCATAATTGAAGGTATCTATTCTCAGCTCTGGTTGAGTCTCGAGGCTTTCTACACCTTTTCCATGGACTCTGAAGCATGAGCTTGAGGGTTTTGTCAGTTAACCACTGGCTGATAAACGTGGGTGTGGTCAACGTTTAGAGCAAGCAAAATGAATGGGGAAGTGCGGGCTGGAGGGAAGGGAGTTCGCAGAGCGCGTGCGCCGTGCAGAAGCAGACGACACGACGTGACGCACTAGGAGCAGACCAGGACGCGGACGCACTAGCGCGCAACGCTCAGCCCTTTAGGGACGTGAGCCCTGTGTCGCAGGCTTCACGTGGCCATCCTGTCGGGGATCGTGTCCAGAGCGCTCCGTCTGTTCGGGCGGACGTGGGGCCCAGGTCCGGGCCCAGGCCCAGCCTCTGCGAGTCCCATCGGGCCCGGGCACCCGTCCAGCCCAGCGAGAATGCGTCTGCTGCTGCAACGCAGATTGGAGGTAGGCCCCTTAGACATAGGCCACCGCGCGCGCCTCGCGGCACGACAGCTTTGCCCGTGTGTCCCCCAGCCCCTTTGGAATGGTTGCGATCGTTTTTCGGACCGTGCCAGCGCCTTGGCCCCTTGGGATTTGTGTTTTCGTGTCCCTTTTTGCTCTGCGCGTAGGTTGGTAAATATTGATTTTTGTGGGGGCGGCCCGGCCCCGTCTCGCGGCAGTGCGTCGTTTTATATGGGGGCACTTGTTGAGGAAAAGGGGTGAACATTGTGCAATGGACGCTTTTCCAGAGCTGGCAGTGGCATCATTTCCAGTCATTTTGCAATAATCTCTATTTCAAAGAGATTTGCTCTTAGCCATTATAAATAAGTAAAATCTCCCAAATTAGACTTCTTGCAACGTTGTAGTTTCACACTTAAAATCAGTTTAAAATAAAATTACAGTTAATTAATGCCTTCTTTTTAAGTTGTGATTTTTTTTTTGCTTGTACAGGCAATAACAGCAATGTGGCCCTCAAGAAAGCCTCCTCAGTCACAAGAGCTGGAAAGTGGGGAAAGCCCAGAAAAACTTGATGAAGAAAAAACAAAGGAAGATTATGAAATAGATCAATGCTTGAAACTTGTCATGATTGATTTCCGTTCCTCCACGGATCAATTGATTGACAACACAAATGTTGTGCAGCTGAACAGTGTTGCTAAGCATACTAAAAAGTCCAAAAATAAAACCAAATCTTCTCCAGGACAAAAGCACAGTAAGTTTGGAGATCAAAACTAAATTTAATGGCTCCTTTTCCTTTCCATGCTTATATTTTTATTTTTGTCTTTCAGATCAAAAGAAATGTGCAAGGTGCACAAAACTCCACTATGTGGTGAATATTTTGGTTGAGGTGGGTAATCTTTGTTATATCTCATATTAACCATGACTTTCTAATGAATAAGAGTCTCTCCAAACAAAGATTACTAATATTTTCCAGGGATGCCTGATGGCTCTAGTAAGGCAAAGCTTAGAACATCTTGATCTTCTGGTTACAAGAATGGAGCTAGCAGGTGTGACAGATCGTGCTGTTTACTACCAATATTTGCAACATGGCATGACCCTTTCTGAAAAAGTGGAGAAGTTTTACCAAAGGCAAGATCGAATGTATGATGCATTTAAGGTGTGTGCTCGAATGCGCCATGCCAAAACAGCTCAAGATATGATTAAGCAAGGTTTTCAGCTTCTGAATGAGATGAGAGAGCTCAACAACAAGTATCAAGTATCAATTGATAACTTCTGCAATTTAATGGCTGAATATGCAGGAGTTCCTGTAGAAGAATGAATGATTTCTACACTGAAGAATCTTCTTATTTATTGCTTGTACAATCATTGTTATTTCATTGATTGCATGGTGCCAGATATAACTTTGTGCATTTTTGCAAACTTCATATAAATGTAGCAAACAAAAACAACTGAAAGCAGACATTCAACATTTAGGACCAACCAGGTCTTTCTCAATTTTTGACCTCTAAGATAGGAGAACCATGTGTCCAAAATGGCTGATGTGGCTCCAGATTCAGATTCTTAATCTAATCTCTTACATTTTTCTTATTGCATTATTCTCATTAATTTGTAGCCCCCTCTCTTGTAGGTCGGTGGTACATATTTGTAACACATCTGTTTTGTGCCTAACAAAACAAATGTGCCAGATCTCCACAAAGCTTTTCTGAGAAAAAAAATCTCTTCATTTATCTCCCTAAAAGTGACCTAGACCAAAATACTTCTATGATATATCTGTCTGAAGAAGATATAAACTATGAGAAAATTGGGAAATAAAATTTTTTGGTAGGACTTTTTGCTTGCTAAAAATGTCATTGTTGAAATGTGTGTTGATGCAGCATATTGTGATAAACAATTTTGTGATTCTGATGCCGATACCTGTAGTATTTTGGCCATGTATGGTCTCTATTTCCTGAAAATGTATGTTCCAATTAGTATTGCTTATGTGTATGTTTAGAAGACAACTACAGCTGTGTGAGTGCAGATCACTGTACACTCTCATGTGCTAAAAAGGATGGATACTTCATTGAAGAATAATTTTAAAAAAATACATACATATATAATTAATAGGCATGGCATACGAGGAAGCTGCCCTAGACTGCTGTTTCTAGTCCGTGCTAAGAAGATGTGATTTTTGACGGGTGATAAAATAATCATAATGTTAATACATAAATTTGAAATAGTTAATACTCAGCAAATCCATCCTGTTGTTCTTGGCATGTATGAGATAATTTGTTATGCTATTCTGAAATTGTGAAGGGATTCCCATTGGCACAAAGTTATTTTGTTGTCACAATAGGTGATGGGCATTCTTGTGCAATTGTAATGTTAGTAAAAGTAAATGAGTTTTTAAATGAATTTTGAAAATAAATCTGTTTAGAGGTGAACTTATAGACAATCTTTTCCGTAACTGTGTTATCATTTGGGTTATTTGGTATGATAGTTTGATGCGAGTTTGTGATAAAGAAATTTGTGGAATCAAGAAACGAAATAATTATGTATTGTCTTAGGTTTTGTTGTGCTGACTTAACCTGTGGCATATTTGAAAGGCTTATAGACTGTGATGAAAATTCTCTTCTGTTAAGCATTGCAACTAAGGAAAATTATCTACCTTTGTTGTATGTAGTTTTTATGGACCCTTTACAATTAATTGGAGAAGTCATAACTGTGACAAGTATGTTTTACACCCATGAACTGTGCAGGAGCTGTGACAGCAAGAGATATCTAGGTGCAGTACATAGATGTATTTTTTTTATTTTTATTGGACTTGACAGAAAATTGAAGGATTTCTCAAATATTTGCAACTTTCTGCTTGGCCCTCTGAATCCTTAGGATTCACTTGCAATCAGCTTTTTTCTGCTGTAATTTCCATTTAAATAAGTCTTATCAGTGTATTTGCCTTAATTCTGTAATTGTAGATTCTACGTGTTCAATATTAAACTGACTTTAGTAGCCTTGCACTCGTTTTTAAGAAACTTATCACAATATGTCTTTGTAAAAACTTGCTCTCAGTATTTACTTCAAAGTGTTCTAAGAGTTTTAAAAGCTTATCTCTTTCTTTTTGTAAATCCACTGGGCATACTGTATACAAAAGGTTTGGAAATAAACAGTTTTGAATACGCACAAGTGTGACTCACTTTCCCCCAATCGCTTTTGTTGGTGTAGTTGTTTGGCCCCTTTGATTGCTGGCTCGTCACCTCGGCACCATCAATTACAATTCAAAGTGGACTTCCGATTCGAGCCGTTCGTTCCGCCTCCAACTCAAGGCTCCCGCTTCGCCTCGCCGCGTAAGAAATAGATGAGTGTACCCCCGCCTAGGGAGGTGTCCCTCCCCCTCCATTCACCTTCCCCTCCCAGAGAAGAGGTGGGGGTAGACCCATTTCGAGTTTGCGTGCGTTCGCTGTTCGCTGCGCTGGAGCTGTTTGTGTTTTGTTTCAGTTCTTTCTGCTGTGCTGTACTAAAATTTAGTCTGGTTTCGCCTACCGACACCGACCCGACCGTATGTCGCTGTTTACGGTCTGTGAAGTCTGTTGATTCACGCACGGCGGTTAGTGCACTACTTGATCTTTATTCATTCATTAGCATCCCGTAAATGACCACCGACTCCAGTTACGGACACCTCTGATTGTAGATGTAGCTGTCCCAAATCGATTGCTTATTTCGTGTTTTCTAGTCATTAGTTCGGGTAACGCAAGTTAAGTAAGGCGCAAGGAAACTGGACGGCGACTGCCCCCTTAACTCCGCCTAACAGATGATTTGCCCACTCGTGAGTGGCCGTGTAATTGTGCATTGTATGGTCCAAGCCGCAGAGTAGCAGAAAGCTGCTGGATTCCTGGAGTGGAGGCCGAATCCTATTCCAGTCATTCCCGTATTGGACGAGTCCTTTTTGCGACCCCCATTTCTCTCAGTACATTCGCCTTATCTGGCCTTTACATGTTGTGTTCTATAAAGTGACATCATCAAAGTCCCTGTGAGCTAAACCATAGGACTCATGCCAAAAATGTTACAATTTAATAAATTTTTGGTACAGGTGCGGTCTCCCAATGGCTAATTCCGAAAGTGAAGACTTTGAAAGTGCAGATGAAGGAGTGACTAAGGTATGTGTGAGTGGAAGCCAGACGAGAAGTCTTAAAGCAGAAGAAATGTCATTGCCGAAAGCATCAAGCACTGAAGTTGCAACCCTTGGTATCAATTACAAACTCCCTCAGCAGTCTTCTGGTACACCAGAAGTAGCTGTAGCTGACTCATCTTCAAGACCTGTAAATCCTGACTCGCTGGGAGCTAAACCAAAACTGTTGCTAAAAAGTAAAAGCAAATCACATTCCAAACACGGAAGCCAAGCAGCAGGTTCTTCTACCACTAGCAACCCCAATAATCAAGAAGAAAGCCAAAGGAGAAGATCAACCAAATTGGGTGTCAAAATATCATCCACAAACATCCTGCCAAGTGAAATAGCATCAGAAAATAACAAATTGATAGGGACATGGTGTGAAAATGTCTCTGATACCACTACAGACAATCAAGATTTACATGATTCAATTCAACCCCTGCTTGATAAACTTGCTTCATTAGATGCTGTGGATTCATTGGAGGAGGTAAGAGTTTGATTTCCATTCACATTTTCTCCTGCATTTTTATGAAGTATTTTAAGCTGTTTTCGCGTTAAAAGTATTGTTTTACTTACTTTTTTTTTGGGACTTTAGGCAGCCGAGGGTGATAGGAGTATATGGAGTTCCTGGAGTTCCTGGATGATGCATGGTGCATCATCAGTTACCAACCATGTCACCCAAAGTCTGTCTACCGTGTCATCTGCAATCGAGTCAGGTCTTGGTGCTGTTGATCCAGAAGAGATGGCAAAGATCACTGTTCAGGCGGACAAGGCATGTCAGTACATACAATATACCCTGTCCAATTCAAAATTTCTTTTCCAGTGTACCTGCAATTTTGCATGTGTCACCCACTATTATATTTTTATTTTGGCAGCCTGTGGTTCGGATTCCAAGGAAGAAGTATGTGATGAATCTGATCAAACATCATCAAGTTTAAATGTTATGGGAAATGTACTCAAATTTGTTGAATCTACCGGAGAAATGATTGTTTCAAGTGGGTTAAATACTTTGGAATCTTTGGGAAAGAAGACCATGGATGTTCTGCAGGAAGGTGATCCAGGTCTGAGAAAGAAAAGTGCCATGTTTTTTAGGGAGCCTGATAAGCCAAACCTCTCCCAGGTAAATTATTTTTACTTTTCAAATTCTATGTCTAACATCATTTAACACTGATGCTGTTATTACTGTGACAGATTTGTTTCAATAATTTCTCAGGTCTTAAAAGAAGCTCGGCTCCGAGCAGAAACAGAGGACAAGGCAAGAGCTAAAGCAAAACAAGAGGCACAAATCCATTTCGAGCTGCTCTTTGATGATTTCAAAGGTAAGTGCTGCCACACCCTAGAGATGTCATAAGATACAATGTTGCTGTAATGTGCTGATCAAATTCTGTACTTGTAAACCAACAATTCCTTTCTCAGGAATGGTCCATCTAGAGGCATTTGAAATGCTCTCCAACACCTGTCAATTGAAGCTGGAAGAAAAACTTAATATTTTGTCTGGTACTCCTCTTGTGGAATTTCGGAGGATATTGATTCAAATAAGAGAGCAGTGTGACATACAAGACGATGAGGATGAGGATGAGGAGGACTATGATCGAGGTTCAGTTGAGGTTGTTGAGAGGGAGTTGACAACTATCATGCATAATCTTATGGTTCCAATCTCTCACACGAAGTTGATAAGGGTAGGTGCCATGTATCACCAGATTAACAAAGCGTCATCTAAATTGAAAAAAAAAGGTCTTAAGTAGTAAGTTGATTATCCTGACTACAAAAGTGACTTCAACCTTTGCAGGTCTGTGAAGATGCTGATGCCTGGCTGGCAACCATGAGATGCACAACTGAAGAAGACTCACAAAATGATAACGATGAATGGATTGATGAAGATGATGTCACAGACGATTCTGATCCTAAAACCAAGTTACAAGACATCCATCAAGAAGCAATTACATCCTTAGCAAAGTTTACAGCTGCTGCTGTTGAGCATTTTCACAAGACGGCACAGCTGGTACTTCTGAAAGAGGAACATAATACTCAACTTGAGTGTCAATCTGTTGTGACGTATGTGTTGACTGCTGAGAATTTTTTTAACTTTCAGTATCACTGGTGTCTTAAATTAAATTGCCTGTTCTATTTGCAGGATGACATCAGTAATTTGCTCTCGTATAAGCTCAGTTGCTGCACGATTCTCTGAATTGCTGAGTGCAACAGCAAACACAATTGATGCAGCTCTAGTTGATCATAATGACGTCAATTTACACATCACCAATATTTTCTTTGAGGTATTTACAATATGTTCTTTTTGTTAGTACACATTTGCTGTATGTGTACCATACTGATATTTCTTATTTTATTGAAATTTCCAGGCTTCCAACAGCAGCTCTTACATTCAGGATGCAAGCTTGCTTTTTATACCTGTAATCCAACTTGGTGCGGTTCAATGATATGAAGCGTCTTTCACATGCTTAGACATAAAGCATGTGATTCCAACATATGATGATTTTGTACTGTTTTATCCTGAAAGCCATGACATTCATGTCTATGAACTGGTTCAACATTTTAAACACCAAGAGTCAAACTCTCAAGTGGACAGAGTACCACACCAAACATTTGCAGGTTGAAGTTAAATGGATGAATGTTACTGGTGACCACTTAACCATTTTTGGTGTTGATGGCAGCACATGTTTTTGTCTTCTTTTGTGATAAGCATGTGATTCAATGATTTGCTGCACCATCACACATCCATGAATTGTGACAGTTTGCATGATTTATGTTCCTCATAAAATTTGAAGTGTTGTGAAACTCATACATGATACCATATGAAAATAGTCTTCATATCAAAGATAAACCTGTAGTTTTTGCTAAGTTTATTTAGTTAATATTTTCTGATAATTTTCTGTCAATAAGTATTCATGCATCCCATACACAATTAATGAAGTTGTTTTAAATTTGAGACTTTGAAATACTGTTTCCTTTAAGTGCCCAAGCCTTTGGAAGTTTATTATTTTTTTCTAATTTATAAAAAATGATATTTTTAGAATTTAAGGGGGATCTTTCATCAGCTGAACCCCTGAGGGTGGGTTTAGACTGTGAGGCCGTGAAGGTGAACGCTTCCTAGATTCTTTTGATTTTGTCAACAAAATCGAATCGGAATCGTAAAAATCTAGGAAGCGTTGGCCTTCACGGCTTCACAGTCTAAATCCACCCTGAGTTGATAGATTTTACTGCTTGGACAGCAGCAAAGTATATATATTTTGTGTACATACAATGTTGATGTTATGATTATGTGATTAGTGACAATTACTACAAGCCAAAACTATCAGTGTCCTGACTAAGTTTTTATTAAGTTGCCCTCTTGTGATAGATTGTTTATTACCCATGAAACTTGTTTGATAAGTAAATTTAAACTTCTTGTTTGGAACTTGACTCTAAATTCTTCACAGAACAAAATGCCGAAGTATCACCCTCTCAGCCACAACATAAAACCTAGTATATAAATTTGACTAATGATCCCAGTGTCAATTTTTAATTATCTTTACTCTGCCTGTAATTGCAAATCCAAAAAGCATAGTAGGTGAAAATACCAGACTGTCCCCACATTGTCCATTGCATTTAGTTTAGTTAGAAGATTAATAATACATGGAGCACATGCAGATTTTGTTTCTTTCATTTCCAGTCTTCACCTAATTCATGTTCTCCAGGGTAGAGCATATCTCTGGTGTTAGTGAAAAATAACTATCATTAAAAGTGTAGCATTTGGTAGAGAAGCAGATTTGATGTTCAACTGACTTGAAATGATGGTGCAAATGACCATTCACACATCAGGTACCCCAGGCAAAAGAGAAAAGTTCTTATGTTAAGAAACATTTAAAAAAAATTTATTGCTAGTTTGCAAAATGCATTGATCATGAAAATAATATCGTACATTGGGTTAACTTAAAGACTTCTTGAAATCATCACTGAAAAATTTCATGTGTACATGAATTAAGGAGACATGCCTAATTTCATGCCTTCAATTTGACTGTGCTATTAGTTTAGTATTCCCTTATTTTCCTAGTTTTGACCACATCACACATTTTGTGCAATTAGCGTTTGCCTCGCTTGTTTCCAGATGGAGGTTTCTGCAGCTGAAATTGTGGATTATCGGGGTGAGGAGTTAAAGGGAGGGATGTGGCTCCTGGTGTATTGACTGGACCGCTCCACCCTGCACACACCAAAATGAAAATGACCCTAGTTATTGGAAAGAAATGTTCCTAGGGTGTTATGGAACATTCTAAATACACTTGAGTGATTATATGTTGAGATGTTAACTACTGTACACAAATGAGATGGCAGGCACATAGCTACAAATCTAGTAATTCTCGTGACCTAGGTTAGAAACAGACTTCCAAACCCATCACCAGATTACATATCAAAGTCATGCAAATTTACGATGAGGAGGATAAAAGGAGTAGTGGTATTAATAGCTTTAAAGTTTTATTAAAGTTCAATTATGAAAACCCTTGCAGCTTTTGGGTATAAAAACAAAATTCAGAGCAATAACATTTAAACATGTCAATTTACTTCCAAAGAGCTTAACAAACAACAGAGCAAGGTTTTTATGAGGTAACATGCATATCAGAAAGTACTGAAGATGATTCCTTGTTTGGTGCAGGTAAGTATTTAAATTGGAAGATCAGCCTGCACGGCTTTGAAATGTGCATGGTTTCAATTATATAACCACCACTTCCGAGCTTAGGGCAGGGCAAAATACACATCACAAACATTTTTAGAGTAGAAATGGAAAGACACAAGGGAAAGCCAATACCGACGCATAAGTGTGTCTAAAAAACAATTTTAATTGCCAGCACAATGTAGATAAAAGAAAATCAGATGGCAATTGGTCATGCAAAAAGGCATAAAAAAAAAAGGAAAAAAGTAAGAAAAGTTTAGGAAAGCTCACTTAAAACAATCTAAAGAAAACCGTGCCTACAAAGTCATCAAAGCATGCAATACACTGAATATCACAATCGTTTGAGCTTAGTTCTCAAAACATAAAAGATATAAAACAAACTTTCAGAATATAGGACACAGAACAGAGTGAAAATATTCCTTTTACTATTTGAATTTTGAAATTACAATTTTCATTCACCTACAAGCTCACTCTATTCCTTATACCTAACACCATCAACTTCTCAATCTCAAATAACAAAAATTACCTTCACCATTACTTTGTTAAATCCTCAAGGTGCACATCAAGAGGAGATTTAGAAAATAGAATGCACAAGCCTGGAGTTTTGAACTATTTACCTAATGAATTAACAGCTGGGAAATTTTGCCTTGAAGATGCAGCAACTCCAGCACTCAGCAGTCCAAATCCGTGTTGTGCATTTAGAGCTTCAAAAGAAAGGATAAGACTTAAAAAACAAACAAATATACAGAAAGAATCAAGTCAAATTTTTAATACCAGCAAATAACACTATATTACAAAATCATGAGATTTAATGACTAACCTGAGAATGGAGTTGGTCCCACCATGCTTCGTGATTGCTGTACACCTCTCCCTCCTTGAGATACATCAGCATTTATCCTGTTACGAGCTGCTTCATCAAATACATCAGAGGCATCATTTAGGATGTACTTGCGAAGGGATAAATACTGTTCTTTCTGAGCTTTAACTTGGGAATGAACAGTATGTAAGCGCCCAGCTAAGGCAACAAAGCTATCATAAAGCCTCCGCATTGCCTGTGTCAATTCTGTAAGTAAAGCACAACCAATATACCATTTAAAACAAGGGTGAAGTGGATAATTGTTGTGGTCAAGATGAAATTTATAGTTACCTGCAGGGGTGATACCATTAAGTTGCACACGCGAATGAACATGTCTTTCTGCATTTTCTATTTCTTGACGGAACAACTTAATGTCTCTTTCAAATCCTGTTACAAGTTCAGCAAAGTATAGAAGGGGCGCTGTGTTGTCATACTGCAAACCTGGAGGAGTATCATGTGTGCGTTGTGCCATTTCTGTGTGCTGCAGAGCCTAAGACACGACATAATCACATCCAATTAGTAAACTAGAACAATTGTATTTATCCTCCCTTTTATTTTTAATGATCTGCTTTTAACAAAGACCAAAAGAACTTACTTTGGCAGTGTCAGCTTTCAGTTTGTCACCAACTGACCTCAACCTCTGAAGGCCTGCTGTACTACTAGATAACACTTGTTTCATTGCATCTGTATCCTCTTGTACTTTTAATAGAGGTTTGGAAGAACATCTCGCAATTTCAGAGCTAAAACTTTTCTGTTTCTTGACATATTGCCTGGCAAGAGAGAAAAAATGTCCAATCAGTGTCCAACATCCAACTAAATTTTTAATAGAACAGTCAAAAGCATAAGTGTGCTACCTAAATGTTTCAACTCCTCTGGCAATATCATCAGGAATGGGGGTTTCTTTAGGAGACTTAGCCTCAGGTCGTGCAGTTTGAGGTCCAGCTAATCCCGACAAATTTGACAAACCCGATGCAGAAGTTGTGGTATCAACACCACCCAAGCCAACAGATGTTACAGATGTAGGAAGTGCTGAACCTGTGGACGAGAATTCACAGTTAACCTGCAATTTAACTGTATATAAAATATATCTCATGCATCGACAAATCCCCTTCATAAAATAGCTAGGTTTGAAGCTGACTGACATCAAGGTATACCTCCTAAACTAAAACTCGGACCAGCAGAGGAGGCAGGAGCGAGAGAGGACAATGAAGATCCAGGACCAAAATTTAATGTAGGGGTGGCAGTTGTTGTCCCAAACTGAGTGGCAGTGGTGGGTTTGGCTGCAGAAAGGCCAGAGAACAAGCCTGTAGATGATGTTGGAGCTGATGAAGCACCAAATAGCCCAGTAGAAGCCTAAAATTATAAAATTATCGATAATTATATTATAACTATTTACTGAGATGGTGCATAAATATCTAGTGCTGGTGCTGGTGGTAAGGAATAGTTGTGGGGGAGACTTACCTGGGGAGTGTTAAATAAAGAGGTACTTGTTGCTGGAGCAGTGGCTGTACAACAGGCAAAGGGACACGAAATGCATATTATAAATAATAAAGGGCATACTGAAAAATCATCAGCAGCATTTGAGCATCTTCCAGAACAAAGACGATACCTGGCTTAACTGCAGCTGTGGGAGTTGCAAAAAGTGAGCTTTGAGCCTGTGGAGCAACAACACCAACAGTAGATGTTAACGGTGCTGCTCCTCCGAACCCTGAAGGAGCCGAGGTAGGTGCTCCAAATGCTGAGGGAGCAGCAGTTGGGGCTCCGAATGCTGATGGAGCTGCAGTTGGGGCTCCAAATGCTGACGGAGCTGCAGTTGGGGCTCCAAATGCTAAAGGAGCTGTGCCTGGTGCGCCAAATGTTGAAGAAGCAGCCGGCGCACCAAATGCTGAAGGAGCTGAGGTTGGTGCCCCAAACGAAGGAGCTGAGGTTGGTGCCACAAGTGAAGGAGCTGACGTTGGTGCCCCAAACGAAGGAGCTGATGTTGGTGCCCCAAACGATGGAGCTGACGATGGTGCCCCAAACGAAGGAGCTGACGTTGGTGCCCCAAATGAAGGAGCTGCCCCTGCTGCACCAAATGCTGAGGGAGCTGTGGCTGGTGCGCCAAATGATGCAGGAGCTGCGGCTGATGTGCCGAATGCTGAAGGGGCTCCAGCTGGAGCACCAAATGACGTAGGAGCTGCTGCAGGGGCGCCAAACCCTGCAGGAGCACCAGAGGGGGCACCGAATCCCGCAGGAGCGGCAGCAGGGGCCCCAAATGCTGGGGCCGCTGGCCTGAAAGGTTCACAGGAATATTGCTATTAGATTTAAAAACATAACATCCCAAAAAACATAGAAAGAAATTGAGTTAAATCAAACATTCACACAAATACGATAAGTAACTAATACGCTACCTATATATTGTTCCCTCTGAGTCGGACCAACATTTAATATCAACGATGATCCTTACCTGGCTCCGAGAGATCCAGAAGCCGGATTTGGCGGCTGACCGAACGAGAAATTCATGTTTTCAGCACGTGGCGTACGTGCCTGGCAGGTACACTAGATTTATCGCAGGGGAAACTGTAATCCTATAATAGCATGTGTAATAGTTGTGTAACGGGTAATTTTGTGTATGTATTTTTAAAGGTTAGTTAACGAGGCCCGCCGCGTAAACAAAACACATTCTGCGTATGAGAAACATGAAAGGCGGAGCTGGGCGTGGAGGGGCGGGCGGCCGCAACGCACGCAGCGGGAGCTTCAAACCCTACCAACTGCACGGAGTGCTGCCAGCTGCGCAGCTGCGGCTGTCTGTCGTCTGGTTGACAGAGTTATTGTTCGGAGGGACGGAGCGACAGCAGCAGTCCCAGGACGGAGACAGGGCAGTCCCTGTAGATGTCGGCGCAGTCCCGCCCCCGTCCGCGCTGCCCGGAGCGGTGCGCCAGGCCGTACGGCGTCGTCGGGGTGTCCTCCGGGTACCTGAGTGGGTGGAGCCAAGCACCTGGGCGTCAAGCGTCAAGCCATGGCCGTGGTTTCAGTCTCAGCCGGTGTGATGCACAGACCAGAGGATGGTCCTCAGCAGCTCGGCGAAGACGTTGCTGCCGGCGGGAAGAGCCCTCGGGGCCTCGCAGATCGCCCGCAACAGGCACGTCTCCCCTAGTAGGCCCGCCCTGGAGGCACCAACAGCAGTCGCGTTCGGATTCGGGTTCGAATACCGGCCCCGGACCATGAGCCGGACCAGGACTTACGAATCGATGGCCGTCTGCAGTCGCCGGTACAGGTCCCTGCGGCCCCGCCGGGCCCCCACCCGCCCGAGGCCGGAGGGGCCGAAGAGCTGCGTGCCGTTGGGCAGGTCGTAGGTGATGCCGCAGTTGATGCCCTGTGTCCAGATGGGCGGGACGGACCTGGTGTCGAAGACGGTGGCCCACTTGGTGGACACGGCGACCTGAGGGCAGGGCAGCAGGGTCACGTGCGGAGGGCCTGAGCGGGGGAGGGCGCCAACCCCTCCGGCCTGCCCTCCCCCGACACCTGACTCACCCTGAGCGTGCTGCCGAAGGGGAAGTGGAGGTACCGCCTGTGCCTGGACGGTGTCGTGTCCGAGCCCGAGCTCCCCGACGGCTCGCCCGAGAGGTCTCCGGCGGCGCTCAGCACCAGGAGGGCCAGGATGACGATGCAAGCCGTGCAGCAGCGGACTCTGCGGGCCTGGCCGACACCCATGCCCGTCGCCTTGACCGCCAGAACCAGGGTGACAAGAACGGCGTGGCGTCCGTGTCGGGTGGAGCCAGAGGCCGTGGTCCTCAGGCGAAGTGACGAGTTCGCAACTCACACCTCCGGAGCGACAGGAGGAAAGGGGAGGAGGTAGAGGGAGGGAGGGAAGGAGGGATGTGGGTGGGTGAGGGGTCTGACCCGCTGTGTTCGGGTGGCGCCCAGGGCCTAGGTCATGCAGCTTGCTTGCAAAAGGGAAGGAGGGAGGAGGGGGGGGGGGGGGGGGGCGACAGAGACAGACAAAGAGGCCGGATGACGGACGGTGACGCGGACGGCTCACAGCGTCCTCACGAATTGGCCGGCCCATTAGCACGAAGCAGCAGCGGTGCTTCCCCGGAGCCCCCGGCCCGAGGGGGATTCACAAACCGCTCACAAACCACGCAGCGCCGCGGACAGGGGCAGGGTCATTGACAAATCAAACTTAGAAACAGGCCGTACAATGTTTAATGACTGTTTGTCACAGGGAATAACGAGACAAATAACAGAGTTGTACATTACGCATAGTCTTACAGGGTGGGCTGATGATCCCTTATGACTATGAGAGGGCGACTTACAATAAAGGTGGGTGAGAATATATTAGGGTTGACTAGAATACGAATGACTTATGTTTTTTGTTTTGTTTTCTTTGAAATCCTAGAGGGGCATGAGGAGATACATGTAATACTATTACCGTTTGGCATGAATAAGAGTTTTGTACAGTAAACTGGGCACTGACACCGGCCAGATCCACCTTGAAGACAACACTTATAACTTCGTCTAAGACTAGATAGAGAAACCAAAATGACTAACATTTTTACATTTTTCTTTTTTATCTAAACAAAAAAAATATTGAAAAACCTAGTTTCAGTTAAGAACAAGAAGAAGCGAGTTACAATACATACCTGTATCACAGGAAAATTTATCACATTTTACAAAAAGGTATAAAAATAGAAAAGCTTGTTGCACATGTGTGTGGCAAGGCAGGTGGCACTGGCGCCTCAGCTGGAGATGCCCAGGTCTGCCAGGCTGCAGCCGCCGCCGCCACCGCCAGCCGCGGGCTCGGTGAACCCCAGCCGGAGCCACTTGCCCCGGTTGGGGAAGTGGAACTCCTGATCCTCCTCGTCGTCGTGGCCGTGGCCGTACAGGTTGAAGGTGTCGCCGAGGAAGACGTCAGGCAGCTCAAAGGACGACTCGTGCACGCACATGGGATGGCCATCTTCGTCCATGGTGGAGCAGGCGCAGGCGCGCACCAGGTCCACGACGTGCAGCCGCGGGTTGCCGGCTACCTCGCGGCAGAGGACGCGAAGGAAGTCCCGGCCCTGCTGTGTGCAGCAGTGCACGGGGCACGGCAGCTCCAGCAGGCGCAGGCGGCGGATCACCCGCTCGAACAGCACGGGCGGGAGCGGGGCGTGCTGCCACTCGTAGTGGTCCAGCATCAGGTCCAGCACCACCAGGTGCTTGAGGCGGCCCAGCGCCGCCGTCAGCTTGTCCCAGTACGCGGACACGGCCACCTGCGCGGGCGGTTTCTCCACGATGACAGACAGGTGCGTGAGCTGGGGCTCCGGGGCGTCGGCCTCGGCCGTGCCCCCGCGGCTGTCCGGCCGCGCCAGCGCCTGCACGGCCCGCAGGGTGGCCCGCCACACCTCGGCCCTGGACGGGTGCATCCACTCGTCATCGGATGAGTGCCCGTCGGGGTCCTGGTGCTCGTGGGGGCTGTGGGGGCCGTGGGGGCTGTGGGGGCCGTCCGGGTGGGGGCTGTGGGGGCTGTCCGGGACGTCGGGCCGCGGCAGGGAGAAGGGGTCGTCCAGCTGTAGCTGCTTGAGGCGCCACGCCTTGCGCAGGTACCGGACCACGGGCTTGACGTTGCAGGCGAACCCCCGCAGCTTGACCACCTCCAGGCACGGGCAGCGGCGCAGGCGCCGGAGGTCGTCGCAGGCCTCGCAGCTGAGGATGCGCAGCTGCGAGCACCGCGACAGCATGGCACCCAACCGCAGCCGCGGCGACACGCCCTGCACGTCCACCTCCACCAACGTGGCGGCGTGGCACGTCAGCAGGTACACCAGGGCCACGTCGGGGCACTGCTTGTCGGAGAAGGCGTCGTAGCTGAGGGCGCGCACGGAGGACACGACCCCGGCGAGGCGGGGCGCGCGCATGATGGGGTAGTCGGCGCGCGAAAGGCCCTTCTCCGTCGTGAGCTTGAGGTGCGCCGGTCGGCAGGCGTTGACGGCCAGCAGCAGGCTCTGGGCGTCCACCACCTCGCCGGGCACGTCCACGAGCAGGCTCTGCAGCGGCGGCAGCGGCGGCGTCCGGGCGGCCTGCCGGCGCAGCAGCATGGCGGCCTCGTCGGCGGCCTCGGCGCGTCGCGGCAGCACCAGCCGCAGGTCCGTGACGGCGCAACGGGCCTCACCGGGCCTGCAGGCGGACAGGACGTCGTCCCACTCGTGGTCCTCGATGACCAGCACGGACGCGCGCGGCACCTCCCGCAGCACGAAGGCCAGCTCGGCCCTGGTGACGCGGCTGCGGCTGGCGGGAGGCCCCCGGGTCATCACCCCCCGCCGGTACCACGCCGACCCGGACGAGGCCACGGCCCGCCACCAGCGGGACACGCGGCACGCCCGCAGCAGCTCCGCGTTGCTCAGGTACTCGAACACGTCCAGCAGGATCTCCATGGGCAGCACCACGGTGGGGTCTGCGACTGCAACCTACAAGATCACCGGTTACAATTAATTAAAATAAAATAAAAAAGGTGGTTGTTTGAAGTTATTTCAGAGATTGCAAGGTGATTGCTTGAAGTTATTTCAGAGATTGCAAGGTGGTTGTTTGAAGTTATTTCAGAGATTGCAATCATGATGCGTACCATATCCCCGTCGGACTCAGCATCCATCTGGTCGGCCTTGCCAGCCTTGCCCCTGGCACTTCCCCGCTGCCGCTGCCTTGGTCCACCTGATGGCGTAACAGTGTGGGCCATGAGACCTCAAATTCTATGGCTTATATAACAGAAATAAGCAGTAACTACGCACCCATCTTTGTTGCCTGCTGAGTCCTTTCCTTCGCGCCATTGGTCACACCTTTCTTCTGACAAATCTTTTTCTGGTTTTCTTGACATTCATGATTGGTTTGGAAGCAGGCTGTAACAAACCACACACATTAGAACACCGCACCAACCAATTAAAAGCTCAAAAACTTTTGGATTGGTGACATACACATCTTTGCTGTTCGTTTTAACGGCATTCTGGTATTCTCAGGCTGCGGCTTAGAAAAACTTTCCTTATTTTTCTTCATTGTCCTCCCGGGTGTGAGAGAATCTCAAAGGAATTGTGCTGAAAACGAAACAAACATTTAGAGTAAATTTGGGGTTCGGGCATTGAATGGGGGAAGGCTAGAATGGAGGCAATAATGTACCACGTAAATTCATATGATCAAATGTAGGGTCTACCCCAGTACATTCATGAACACTTTTTTTTTTTAACAAATTCAAAATTCCACTTAAGTGGAATGTCAGACAGGCAGACATAATGTTAAGAGAAATTTTTGTTTTCACATAATCTGTAAGGACTCACAGTTATTGTTCACATGCTGTAATATTTCAGCATTTAGAACCTGTATTGTTGAGGAAAGGTGTGCTCATGATGGACTCTTAAAATTACCGGCAACTTTCTGTGTTTTTGCTGAGCGTAAACAAAAACAATCCACTATCTTTAACCTTTAACGATCGCGAAACCGCAACACTTTAGTGCAAATAGCGTCTTTGTCTTCTGCTCTTCGTAGGTTGGTTGGTTGGTGTCGGGCAGAGAAAGATACCACCACCCCTTTAACTTGTTTCGCACCCCAGCTTTTAATCTTAAATTTCGAGTGAAAAGAACGAAAAAAATCAAGTGTAAGATAGTCTCCCAGTATTTCTTGTTTAGTTCATTTCCGAAACCTCAGATTCCCTCCCACTGTCCACTGGAGATTAGTTCCTTACTGAAAATGACGCAAGGCGTGTTCTGCTTAGTTCTCCTCTAAACATGTGTGAGGTTAGAAGCCTCCATAGGTGTCCGTCAGTTTCGTGTTTTTAAATCGCTTGCCGCATCCTGACAGCTCAACCATGGCCAAGTACTTGGTGCAAATCATAGTGGTGGGTGCGACCGCGGTGGGCCGAGCTTTCGCCAGGGCTTTGAAGCAAGAAATAGCGGCCAGCCAGGAGGCGGCCAAACGGGCAGGCGGGGGACGGGAGGGAGCCCAGAGCGCCGCCACCAGCGCCAGGACTGGCATCAGCATTGAGGAAGCCAAGAACATCCTCAACATCAAGGAAATGGATCCCCAGAAGATCCAGGAGAACTATGACTTCCTGTTCAAGATCAACGACAAGAGCAAGGGAGGGTCCTTCTACCTGCAGTCCAAAGTGTTTCGGGCCAAGGAGCGACTGGACGCAGAACTCCAAGCAAAGGATTCAAAACCGACCAAACAGGGTGGAGAAAGTGAATCATCTAGTAGTAAAAGTTCAGAGGGTACTTAGTGTTTAGTTCCACAGGTTCATTGTATTGTAGCTTAATTATGGATTGAAAATTGACAGTGCTCAGGTGAAATTAAACCACCAATCTCATGCGATCTTATCACACCTGTTTTCCTAGCATGTCATTGGCTGTGAAGGCAAATCTATATGTTACAATGGGTGTACGGATAACCGGCTTGATGGATCAGTTTCTGGCCGTTTGATGTTATCCCCACAATTACAACATCCCTGTTCTATGGATTAGAGAACTATTTTCTTTGTTAAGACTTGTGTTATGTTCTGGAGTCACTTCAGATGGAACTGTTAATGTTACTTGATGTGCTAGTAGGCAATTAGGATATTTCAGTAAGGTGTGTACCTGTTTAATTACAGCAAGTTTCTTGCGGCCTCATTCTCAGCATTGTGGTTTTGATCGTAGTGTCACTGAAGGCCTGCTTTTAACTTGTTTGCCCTTTGTAGGAATTTTAATTTATGGATGACTGATTGTATACTTTGTGTTGGTGAATGTTTTAAACTGTAAATCCTATGATTTATTAGCACATTAAAACTCATCATTTACGAGCCCTTCTGTTTTGATAATTTAACCTGACCTCCATCAATTCACTTACAGTAGGTACTCAAAAAGGTCAAAGATTAAGACTGGAGAGGACGGGTAGTTTGAAAATTCATTTCATTTCAGAATTGGGTATAAAATAACATAGATAATAAAAATGTAATGCACTTGGTACAGTGGTGATGTTGGACTACCATTACATAATGGTCAGACTCACTTGTTTAGCTGACACAAGCCCTGATGCTCTGTGTCCACAATGTGGACAAGGAAAGCGAGGGTCAGCTAAAATGTTGGCCTAGAAAAAAAAAAGGAATTAAAAAGTGAAACAAATCTTTGAAAATGAAATTACTTTTCTTTGGACATACCTGGAGACAGTAGAAACAAAATACATGATCACAATCCATGTGATGGGGTAAAACAGGTCTCTGTGAACACACTGCACACTTTGTGTTCACTGTGTAAGACAATTTTTTCTTCACAACACTTTTAGATTTTGATACAGCTCCTAACATAAGTATTTTCAGCACCTGACGCTTGATGTAATGGTAATTGACTAATGGTAAAACAAACACGAGCAGCTCCTATCCAGAAAAAAGAAAAGTTTAGTTATCACAATTTTCTCTTCTTAAAATTTAGAGACAGATATTTTCTGACTTACAATAAAACTGTGCCAAATTAATTCTCGGGTCATGTGAGAGTACCCAACTTGGCGTTGTTTACTCTTTAAAGATGTGTATTGCATTTGCACACCAAATAAACGATACAGCAAATTTGGGTAACTTCCAGAGCGGAGAAATAGAAGGAGATTGAAAAGACTGCCCAATGATATAGAAACATCTCCCCACTGCGTTAATGATTCTACCTGTTAAAATTTTTCCACAATTGTCAATAAAATGATCAAAATTACAACTCCTATGACAAGTAAAAGTGACTTTTAAAAAGTAATTAAATACTCACAATTTTTACCAATTTTGTGCTTCTTGTTTTTGATGCTACATCAGTAGCTCTAGTTTGCACATATTTAAACAAAATTGGAGTAACAACAGCTAATAATGCGAGCTTTCTTTGAGACTTGAGAAATTCAATGTTTAGTAACTGCTGTCCAAAAGTTGCGCCCACTCCTCGTAATGACAGCTGAAAAGGTATGGGGTAAATGAGCAAACAATTTTCAACAAGGGACTTTTAGGTAGAAGTAAGATCACACTCACATGAAATACGACCATCTGAAGAAGAGTATCTATTTCTGGTTCCCAATTATTTTGTAGAGATAGCTGGAAAAATAAGAGAATACATAGTAAAATGGATACTGCTGAGTAACAGGACTGAAATTCACTTATACTATTTACCGGTAGAAACTTCAGAACACTCATGAGCTGACTTTTGAGAACATGTAAAACCTCTCTATCCAATTCAAGGGCGTCAAGCTGTTAAAAGGAATTCTCAATTAGTGAAGTTACAACAGTGGCAACAGTGAACGACCAATATAAGTCAGACAAAAACACTTCGAAGTTATTACCTGTTCAACACGGCTCTTCACGAGGAGAGCGTTTTCATGTACAGGCACCATATTTCAGAGCAATATCAATAATCATCCAGCGAATCTATACACATTTCAGGTACACAGAAACACAGAGAGGCAAAGGGTTAAAGTCAAAGTTCAATCAACAAACATTCGAAACAATAACAAGTGCAGGGGAGGACTGCAGACGACAGCAGCCTTCACGATAACAAAAGTCCTTGATTGATATTCCGATATCTTTTTCTTTCTTAATAGAAGGAGAAAGAATTTAAAAATGTGGGAAAAAGAAATTTATTATTAAAATTATCATCAGATTTAGATTTTGTTCCCACCACAGGTTTCCTTTCATCGTTCCAATACATTAGTAACGGAGAGTTGGTAGCACCGTATGTGGACCTGCCCGCCGACTGGCGGGCTTCTCAAACCATGCGCGACGGTGTCGTTTGGAGATGAAGGGGTCGATACATCCACTCTCTCTCTCTCTCTCTCTCTCTCTCTCTCTCTCTCTCTCTCTCTCTCTCTCTCTCTCTCTCTCTCTCTCTCTCTCTCTCTCTCTCTCTCTCTCTCTCTCTCTCTCCCGCCATGTTTGCAGCTGTGTCAATATAACCCTGCTGTCGTATGTGTACACCGGAGGACTTCGGGCCTGACCGGCTGACCGGGTCTGACCGGGGAGGGTGTTCCTGTTGAGACACTCTACGACGTTCAGCACGCTTGCCGGGCGAATATCGGGGAACTGGCGTGCGTGTGTAGCTCGTGGCGTGTATTAGCAGTTTTTGGACTGTTGCGGAGAATCCTGACAATAGAGTACTCCGGAGAAGCCCGAAACGGAAGTAAGATGTCGTAACGGAGAAGAAGAACGCTGCACAAAGTATGAGGATTCGAGTGATTTTTGAGGAAGAGCGAAGTTCCGAAAGCGCGATTTCTCATACTTTGTTCAGCGTTCTTCTTCTTCGTTACGACTTCTCACTTCCGTTCTGAGCTTCTCCGGAGTACTCTATCCCTGACAATGACGCAATGCAGAGCCAGGGCTAGGAAACTCTGGGAACTTTTGCAAAATTGTGCGTTGGGCGAGCCACGTGACCGACCTGGTCCAATCAGAGGCCGTGTTGCAGAAGAGTCCAACAGCCTTTTCTCGCCCAACGACGCATTTTTTTTCTTCCTTCCCCCCAGCGAGAGTTTCCTAGCCCTGATACAGGGCGCAGCCCCCGCCCACCCCTGTAGCGTCATCCCCTCCGGGCTGCCCAAGCTGAGCACGCTGAACCGAAACAGAGCGCTATGCTGTCCGAGAGTGAAACGCTCTGACAGCCCAGGCCCAGAGCGTCCAGTGATGGGAAACGGGAAACTCCGTTATATTACGTCACGTGCTTCCAGAGGCTCACAGGGGTCACGGCCACGGCCAGATAGTCCGATAGGCCGCGCTGCACACTGCAGCACGCACTGCAGCACCAGGGGCCCAGGGGCCCGGCCCGGGGTCATCCCCCAAACGAGCGCTCCGCTTGTAGAGATAAGGAGGAAGGAAGCGTCACAACGCGCTTGTCTTATATTTATTTCGGACGAGCCGTTGTCTTGTGTTGACCACAGCGGCTGGCACGGTACGGACACTCATCAGCCAGCAGCCGGATTCGCGGAACAGTCCTCACCACCGTTAGTGAGGTCCTCGCAGGCGCGGATCCAGGAGCGACTTGTGGGGGGGGCAATGTACCACTTTTTGCCTACTTACAGGCGAAAAGTTCGGCGGGTTGCCTAAATTTCAGGCGCCCTTCGGGCGCCTTGATAACATCCTGGGGGGGGCAAAACCCCTTTTGCCCCCCCCCCCCCCCCCCGTGGATCCGCGCCTGGGTCCTCGGTCCTCTCTCCTTGTTCCCCTCCCTCACTCGGTCCTTTCTCCTTGTTCCCCTACCCGCGGTCTCTACTGGGTTGGGTAAGGTCAGGTTAGTGCCGTGGTTCGGTTTAGATCCGATCGGATGCGGGCCGCGGGGCGGATGCCCCGACGACGCTGTCCTCGTCCTTCGTCTTTCCCGGCCCGGCGGTGCCCGGTGTGCGACAAGGAAGGACTCCGCCGCCGGCCTACGCCGGCCGGGCTGACGGGCAGCACACACCCCCGCCCCCGCCCCACCCGCCCCTTCCCTTCAGTTCATTCATCGGCCCAGCCAGCCCCGCCAGCCCCGCCACCCAGCCGGCTGATGCTGCCGGCTGTGCCCCCGCCCCCATCCCCAGCCCCTATGCTGCTGCTGCTGCGGTGGCTGCTGCAGCAGTAGCACGCGCAGCCCCGGTCGGGCCGTCGCCCGCTACCGCCGCAGCAGCCGCGGCGGGGCCTGCGGCCGGGCGTGGCCGCCAGCCCTGGCGGGGGCGGCGGGACTGCGTTGCTTCCTGGGAGTGCCAGGCCGGGCCCCGGGCCCCGGGCCGCAGGGCCTCAGCGCCGTCCTGCTTCTGGCGGGCTGCCTGCCTGTCTGCCAGTGCTGTTCTTCGCGTCGCCCGGGAGTGAGCGTGCGTCACGCGTGTCCGCGTCGTGCCGGGCAGCGCGCGCGTGGGCTGCGGCTGCAGGACGCCCGCAAGGACCCCGTCGGGGGACGTCCCATGACAGCATGACGGCCACCGACGCCCTGGGTAAGTTGAGTGCTGCACCAGCCGTCGCCGCCATGACGTTGTGCTCCAAGACTGTGACGGTCAGGCCCCCCGAGGCAACCTGTGCTCGGCCGGGCTCGAGGAGGCCGACGGGAGGCAGAGTCAGAGGCAGATGCGTGTGTTCCTCATCAGCCATCGTGCACACGTGCCTCGATGTATCACCGTGCGCTGGAAGGGGAGGGAGGGGGGGGGGTTGGCACTGACTAGTACTGCATCGACTGCATCCTGCTCAGCCCGAAGACAAGCGGCTATGATTCTCAGTTGCGTCCCTCGCTGCTTATGCTGTTGCTGCCCCGCCTGGAGTGCGCAGTGAAGTGAGTGGAGTGAGTGTTGGGGGCGTCGGGGGTGACGGAAGCCTGAGGGCGGGGGCGGGGGCGGGGGCGGGGGCGGGGGTCCACGCGGCGGCGGCAGGAAGTGAGAGACGTGAGAGGAGTGCCGGCGTCGTTGGCGCACCACACCACGCCCCCTGCCGCCCCCTGCCGCCTCCTGCCGCTCCCTGCCCCGGCTCACCGACTTTACCATCAGAACTTCAGAGGCGAGAGAAAATTAACCAAATGTAATTTCCATTCAGGCCTGGCCATCGGCGTTGGCGTTGGCGTTGGCTGTCTTCGGGAATCGAAGCAAATTAGAAAGCCAGGAGCGAGGCGGTAACGCCAATCGCGGTGTAATCATGAGCCCCACGCGGCGGCGGCGGCAACAGCAGCAGCAGCAGCAGCAGCAGCAGCAGCAGCAGTAGCAGCAGCAGCAGCAGGCAGCAGTAGCAGCAGGCAGCAGTAGCAGCAGCAGTAGCAGCAGCAGCAGCAGCAGCAGCAGCAGGGCGCCGGCGTGCGATCGGTGACGCCGTGCTGTGATGTGCGGGCTGGCGTCGTCGGCGCCGTGGCCGTGTGCCGTGCGCGGAAGTATTTTAAGCTTCAACCGCATGCCTTGAGTATGCAGTGTGTGAGTGCATGCGTGTGCGTGCGCGTGCGTGCGTGCGTGTCGAGCAGAGCAGGAAGGAAACATACACACACGAAGCCTCCATGATATCCTAGCAACGCAGCGGCGCCCCCTCTGGTGACCAAAAAAAAAAACGGTCCACACACAACGCACAGGTCCAGCACACAACGCACCGCATCACCCTGCTTCTCTTGCTTTGCGAAAATTCGTGAAAAATTTTCATGGTATACATTTCCCCCGCCCCTATGACTGGCTTAAAAAAATCACATGGTTTCCTCTACTTTTCAATTTGTGTTGAAATTTTCGGATTCTTTTTCTGACTGCTGCCCAAGGGCCATTCGCGGGTGAATTTTTTGTGTCACGTATTTCGAAGTTTTTTGGTCCTAAGACCCCCCCTGCTAACCACCTTATTTGGGGCACACCAGCCCCAGGGACCGAGTGCCCCCCTACTGACCGCCTCATTGGGGGAACGTTCCTGAACGTTCTAGAACGTTCCTGAACGTTCCTGAACGTTCCTGAACGTTCCTGAACGTTCCCGAACGTTCCCCGAACGTTCCTTGGAACGATTCTAACTGGTCTCGGTTCTGAGTTAGCTGGGTCGAGCCCAGCAGGCATCGGGACTTCTGTCGTCCGAGCCCCGGGGACCGTGTACCCCCCTGCTGACCGACTCATTGGGGACACACCAGCCCCGGGGACCATGTGCCCCCAGCTGACTGCCTTAACCGTGCGGGCTTCTTTTTCTGAGCGTGGCCCGTTATCTGTTCCAGACAACCCTTCGTACTTCGCCCTCGCCGGCTCTCCGCCGGCGGACGGCGGGGGCGGGCGGGGGCCTTCGCCAGAGCCCGCCGACGCCGCCCCCGCCCCCGGGCGTGTACCCGAGCCGCCCGCGCCGCCCGCGCCGCCGACCAAGCCCCTGCTGCCGCTGCTGAAGAGGAGACCACGGGCCGTGTCGCAAGGTGAGTTCTCCGGGTGAGGGGAGGGGGAGCACCACCTCTAGCCTGCAAGAAGACAGTTATTTATTCGCTCTGTGTGCTCCTCGCAGGCTGTCCGAGCACGGCGACAGGGTCGGTGTCGGGGACGGGGACGACGCGCCGTCTGGGCTTCCGCTGGCTGCTGCGGTCCATGTCGGGCAGCAGCACCTCGCTGCAGCAGATCGCCCTGGGCCAGCCCCGGCCCGGGGACGTGGCTCCGCCCTCGCCGACGACCGAGTCGGCCGTCCTGGACAGGGGCGTCGACGGCGGGGTGCCTCCCGGACCGCTGGCCTCGCCGGGCCCAGTCGTGTCCCCCGGCCGCCTCCGGGACCAACGCGGGCCCTCGGCGGCCGGGGCCCCCGCTGCCCCCGGCTACTACAACGTGGAGGCTCCCCGACGGCACTCCGTCAGCTCCCTCGTGCACGGCGTCAGGCCCGACAGCAGGGCCAGGACACCCTCCACCGCGGGTGAGTCTCTCTCTCTCTCTCTCTCTCTCTCTCTCTCTCTCTCTCTCTCTCTCTCTCTCTTTTTCTCTCTCTCTCTCTCTCTCTGCCCCCCTATCTCTCTCACCCCCAAAATAACTAGGCTGCCCAAAGGCCAATCGCGGGCGAATTTGTGTCACAAGTTTCGTAGTGGTTGTTTTAGCCCTTTAGGGTGTTCAAAATTCGCGTCGCTCGCTCGCTTGCTTGATTGTAATTAATCAATAAATATTCAAGAACTTATTATGCTACAATAACAATATTTCAGTTATTAGTTTCAATCATCGCGTATGAGGAACGTGACAGCTGATATGCACCCATAAGGCGGTAAGCAGCCACACAGTCCCTAGGGCTGGTGTGCCACCAATGAGGCGGTCGTCAGGGGGGCACACGGTCCCAAGGCGAGGGGTACATCACATGGCAAAGTCACTGTACACCCAACGGAATTGTGTCATGTGCAATCACGTCCAGTCCCTTCCCAATCATTCCAATCACCAGACACCGAAATGATATTCCGCAAAAAAATTCAGAGCGAGAAAAAAAGCCTGATGGCATGTTTGAGCGCTGTTGACAAAACCTATGTCGTCCCGGCTTCCGCCAGGACCCCTGCCTTCAACTTCGGTGATCTTACGGGAACCGGTGCTTTACGGCTGCTAGTTGGCCCCGGGACACAGCACTAGAACCCGCTACCCGGCTTGCGCCGGACGGATCTCCCGGCAACCCCTAGCCCGCGCTACTGCGCGAGGCCCCCTCCGCTAACCACGGCCTCCGGGACTCCATCATACTGTAGTGCCCTTCAACCGCAGTCTGGTTTGGCCCCACTCATCGTGGGAGTCCGCCCCTGCGAAGATTTGGAGGACATAGGTTCCCTTCGTACACGGCCGAAGCCGCTGTACTCTACTCGCTACGTACCGAGTAGCGGCATGTCCGCACCTGCCAGATTCGGAGGAAGGAAAACAGAAGCTTCGAACCCTAGAAGCTCTGCACATCTCCCGAGTCTCCCCCCGGGATTGCTCCCGAGGCACAGAACGCCCCCCCGGGCGGGACCCTCGAATCTAGGGAATCGAACCCTAGACCCTCGGGACCGGGGGTTTGTGCCGGCGGCGCCTTAGCCCGCACGGTCGCTTGGACAGCCATACCTACGTCACGTTCGGAAGTATATTTTAGGCACTGTCCGCCAAGCTGTCACAAGAAAAAGTTAGGCGGCCGGCAAGAGTTGAACCGTGGACCTGTCGGTTTCCGACCGGTCCACTAACCCATGCAGCTACCGAGCCACATTGGTGGTCGCTCCGCGCTCCCGGCACTCTAGCTCCACAGAGTAGAGCTGAATATCAAAAGAAAAAAATGGAGGCGTAGGCAAGAGCTGATGGCGTAGTGGTAGCAGTAGCTGTAGCCGTACCAGTTGAGGCGCTGTGTAACGGACGGTGTCCCGGGTTCAGCTCTTGTCTACGCCTCCATTTTTTTTTCTCCGATGTTCAGCTCTACTCCACCCATAAAAGACTGACCATCCAGTCTGATCCTACTGCTGACCACGCAGGCTGACCGCTGGCTGGGCGTCAGCCGGTGACGAAGGGACAAAAAAAATTTCGGTCGCTGATAGCGCTCCGCCTCGCGGTTCGCTAATGCCCAACTGCTCGCTCCGCGAAAAATGAGGAATATACACTGGTCTGGTCGGCATGCGCTGTGTGGCTTTGCTCTGCACTCTGCTAGGCGCCGCGCGGGAAAAGGCAAAGGCAGCTGCTGGGCTGCTACGCTCATGCCCGTTCCCACGAAGGCATGCCCCATTGGAGGGGGGGGGGGGCGGTTATGTGCTTCTCTGGGGCGTCTTGGCGACGCCGATCCTCCCGTCTGTGCTTTGTGGTTGCTGCGTGCACGTGTATGTGTGTGTGCGTGCGTGTGTATGTGTGCGAGTGCGCGCACGTGTGTGCGAGCGGCTGCGAGAGGACATATGGAGGTCACTCCGTCGTACCCTGGGCCGAATAAAAATTGTGATTCCCCAGTTTACTCCGTCCCCTCTGTCCCCCTCGAAATCATTCAGCATTCTGTTTTGTGTTCACTTCACACTTGTTCTTGATTTTTTTTTTTTTTTTGCCCTTTCCTCTGGCCACAGCTGCGAGCACGCCGACGGGGACGGTGCGTCCTGGTGCTGGTGCTGGTGCCGGTGCCGGTGCCGGTGCCGGTGCCGGTGCCGCGTCCCCCGCCCCCGACGACATCGTCCTGGTGTGGAGCGGCGGTGCGGGCGGGTCCGCGGCCGCGCTGTGGATCACCTACCTGCAGTCCTGCTTCGTGGAGATCTGCCGCAAGCGGGGGCGGCCCAGCTTCCGGACGTCGGACGTGGGCGTGGACGAGCTGGCCGGGGAGCGGCGCGAGCGGCGGGAGCGGTGGTGGTGCCGCCTGGAGCAGGCCAAGCTGGTGGTGCTGGTGGTGTGCCCCGCCATGCTGGCCCGGGTGGCCGCCAACACCGCCGCCCTGGCCGGGGTCATGGCGCGCCTCGAGTCGGACCGCGTGCTCCTCATGCTGTTGGGCGTCCACGAGTACGAGCTGCAGGCCGAGCAGCGGGCAGGTAACCGTGGGGCGTCACCCAACAAATGCAATTTCTCTACGTTAACGGTGGAAACTTGGTGTAGTACTGTAGTTGTCAGAGTGCATGACGCCGTGCTCTCCTGCCGACAGTGCTGGGCGGGGACTGCAAGCGGATGGCGGTCCGCGACCAAGACGCCACCTTCGTCGGCGAGTTCCTGGCCGTCGCCATGGACATCCTAGTCCGCGCGTGGCGGGCCCGGGCGGCCCGGGAAAGGCGGACCACGGACGGCGGCGCACTCTTCTCGCTGGCGCCCAAGAAGGTGAAGCAGGGCATGAACAAGGTGCTGGCGCTTCTGGTGTCGCCCCTGCAGCCGGGTGACGACGCGGTGGTTTGTGTCCACCGGGACGGCGGCGACCCCGTCCACGTGCCCACGAGGCTGCGCAACCCCTACACCCTCCAGTTCACCGTCCCGGAGAGCCTGCTGGACTTGTCGGCCATGATCACCGTGTCCGTGTGGGTCAGCGGGCAGGCCCTGGGCAGCCGGCAGCTCAAGTGCGAGAGCCGTCTGCGCGAGCTGGACCGGCTCCTGCGGTCCAGGGACAACCCGCTGCAGTTCCTGTGCCAGGTGAGGGCCGTGCCGGGCGCCGTGCCCACCTGTCCTGTCTCTCGTCACGCTCATGACCGTCCTCTGCGTCCTCTTCCTCCCCGGCAGACGCTAGGCTTCGGGCCGTGCGACCGCGAGGCCCTGGACAACTCACTGCTGTGCAGCTACCTGCGGAACGTGCCGCCGCACTTCAACCTGCTGCAGAGCCAGGGCGGCCGCCCCTCGTACAGTGAGTACTCTCTCTCTCTCTCTCTCTCTCTCTCTCTCTCTCTCTCTCTCTCTCTCTCTCTCTCTCTCTCTCTCTCTCTCTCTCTCTCTCTCTCTCTCTCTCTCTCTCTCTCTCTCTCTCTCTCTCTCTCTCTCTCTCTCTCTCTCTCTCTCTCTCTCTCTCTCTCTCTCTCTCTCTCTCTCTCTCTCTCTCTCTCTCTCTCTCTCTCTCTCTCTCTCTCTCTCTCTCTCTCTCTCTCTCTCTCTCTCTCTCTCTCTCTCTCTCTCTCTCTCTCTCTCTCTCTCTCTCTTTCTCTCTCTCTCTCATGTGCGCCCCCAGCCTCTGCTCGCGGTGACCGTCCCTCTCGCACCCCCTCTGCCGCAGGCTGCGAGCAGTACCCCACGCTGCTGCACTTCGCCGCCCACCTGGGGCTGGTGCGGCTGGCCATGGCGCTGCTGGAGAGCCCCGGCGGCGAGCAGGCCTGCTACATCCGCAACTGCGACGACCTGACGCCCGCCGAGATGGGGGAGCGCAGCGGCCACACGCGCCTGGCGTGCGCCCTGCAGGGCTACATGGTGGGTACCGCCGCTACCGCCACCGCTACCGCCACCGCTACCGCCACTGCCTCCGCCGCAGTCACCTGACCCGGTGACACGGTCGCCAGGGAAGTGCAAGTGCAGTGCTGTTCGTGACGCCTCCTCTGTTCTGTTTCCGCCGCAGCAAATGTCGGAGCTGAGCAACGTGTACTCCATCCTCAAGTCCATGAGCGACGCGGACTCCGAGGGCGCCTCCACACGCTGCGGTGAGTGACGCGGTGCTCCCGTGCCCCCCGGCGGTGATATTGGAGCGTGGAAGCCTTTGCCTGTGCTTGTGCTTTATGAGAGCGGCCCCCTGTTGTGTTGACAGAGGACGGCAATTACCTGAGCCCACGGCCGTCCAGCGAGACGTACTCCGTGCCGCCGCCCCCGGCGCCCGTGCCCATCCGAGCGCCGGCGGGCATGGCGCCCGGGATGGCCGGGGAGCCCTTGGACCCGGACGCGGACCCGGGCCCGGACCCGGCACCCTCGGACAACACCCCAGAGTCCGGCGTCGACCAGGTCGACTCCCGCGCCCCCAGCACGCCGCCGGCGCCGGCCCAGCCCGCGGACCCCTACGTCGACATGGCGGGCGAAGCCGGCGACCGCAGCGCCACGTCTCGGCGGGAGCACAGCGGTGGGTGTCCACACTATACATCTCGCCACGCAACAAACCCATCATTGAGCCGCAGCATTTCTAGAAATGTAGACTCGTCCGTAATTAAGGACGTTTTTAATTCGCACACGTATTGGTTCCCCCGTATTCACGCTACCGGGCCTGTGTGACCAGCATGGCGAGTCCGCGGTTTAGCCATGTGCACCAAGTTCTGCTATTCGCACGACACGTCGCGGCGCGGGCGCCTCCTGCTGGCTAAACGCTGCCAATGGCATGCTAAGCCGCGGAGTGGTATCTTGACACATTCTCAGTATTGTTATTTATATTTAGGATTCAACGCCTGCACTGCAGAATCAGAAAAAAAAAGAAAAAGAGAAACGAGAATGATGTATGCGCTCGGTTGTCAATGCGGAATGTCAGAGTTAATAATTTGCACCGCTGTCTGCCCTGTCCTCTCGCAGAGCTGGCGTCCCTGTACCAGAACATGCCCGGCTGGATCCAGGAGGTGCCGCTACCGCAGCCCGACCGCTTACGCGCCCAGTCGGACCCGCCGTCGTCGTCCTCGAGGACGGCGCCGACGGCACGGCCGGTGCCACCCCGGCGACACAGCGCCCCCCAGGAGGCCATCGAGGCCGCGGCGCAGCCCCCGGCCGGCGGAGAGGCCTCTGCCGGCGCACTGTACCTCAACGTGAACCCCTCCGGGCTGCCGTGCCGGGCCCCGGAGGACGACGAGGCTGCCGCCATGCCGGAGTACGAGCCGGAGCCTCACGCCGGCTGGTCCTCGGAGTGCGACGGCGACGTCGATGGCGACGGCGAGTTGCGCTACGGCCGCCGCGGCTCGGAGTCCGGCGGCGCCGAGGCCGGCGATGACCTCATGGACATCATCCACGACCTCAAGAGCAGCTCCTTCAGCCTGGGCGAGGTGGAGCACCTCGTGCACTCGTGGAGGGGCCGGAACGCCACGCATCAGTCCTTCCAGGACAAGCAGGTAAGCACCACGGCCAGCGGCGAGCGCCCGGCGGCGGCGACACTAGTGGAGCGCGCTGCGGTGTGCTCACGCTATCGTGACTCGGTAGCCGCATGGGTAAGCGGACCGGACGGCGACTGGCGGGTCTGTGGTTCAAATCTTGCCGGACGCTGAACTTTTTCTTGTGATATGCCTCGAAGGACAGTGGCTTGAGTATACTTCCGAACGGGGCGTCAGTATGGCTGTCCAAGCGACCGTGCGGGCTAAGGCGCCGCCGGCACAAACCCCCGGTCCCGAGGGTCTAGGGTTCGATTCCCTAGATTCGAGGGTCCCGCCCGGGGGGGCGTTCTGTGCCTCGGGAGCAATCCCGGGGGGAGACTCGGGAGATGTGCAGAGCTTCTAGGGTTCGAAGCTTCTGTTTTCCTTCCTCCGAATCTGGCAGGTGCGGACATGCCGCTACTCGGTACGTAGCGAGTAGAGTACAGCGGCTTCGGCCGTGTACGAAGGGAACCTATGTCCTCCAAATCTTCGCAGGGGCGGACTCCCACGATGAGTGGGGCCAAACCAGACTGCGGTTGAAGGGCACTACAGTATGATGGAGTCCCGGAGGCCGTGGTTAGCGGAGGGGGCCTCGCGCAGTAGCGCGGGCTAGGGGTTGCCGGGAGATCCGTCCGGCGCAAGTCGGGTAGCGGGTTCTAGTGCTGTGTCCCGGGGCCAACTAGCAGCCGTAAAGCACCGGTTCCCGTAAGATCACCGAAGTTGAAGGCAGGGGTCCTGGCGGAAGCCGGGACGACATAGGTTTTGTCCCCTCGCACAACACAGACCATCAGCCCGTCATTCCTGCCTGGCAGTGCACAAGTCCGCGAGGGTGTGGCGAAATGCCACTGAGTATTTCTTGAAAAGCAATCTTTTTTGATCTATCATGCGCATTTTTATTCCTTTCAGGAGGAGCTGGCGCGCATGCGGGAGGAGCTGGAGCGCGTGGAGCGGCGGCTGGACGGGGAGGTGGGGCCATCGAGGCCCTCCCCGCTCCAGCGGATCAAGAGGGTGTTCGCCAGGGCCAAGGGTGCCAAAGCCAAGGGGAAAGGTAAGGGGTAAATCCCGGCTCAGCCCGGCGCAGCCCGGCACAGCCCGGCACAGCCCCGTTGACCACCGACTCTGACGCGTTCCGTCTGCTTCTAATTTTTTTTTTTCCTCCAGCGGAGCAGCGCGCGGTGGTGGCGGCCTCGGAGGCCGCACCGGCGTCGACGACCCCCGTCGCCGTGGTCCCTCCCCCAGCGAGGACAGCCGGCAGCCCCAGCAGCACCCTGAGCCGGAGGAGCTCCAGCAGCAGCACGTGGTCGGGGAGGTCCAGTGCCGCCCCCGAGCAGACCGCCCCCGAGCGGACCGCCCCCGCCGCCCGTCCAGTCGAGGTGAGGCTCGGGGGCTTCCCAGTGAAAGTTAGACTGTCGAATTTGTGTCGAAAGTCAAAATTGCTAGTCGTTCGACATTGAATTGGTTCTCAAAACGAGGTCGATCCAATAACGAATCGATATCAGTTGAACTTGACGAAAATAAAAACCAATTTTTTTTTTTGAGAAATAATATCGGCAATTTGTCTTTGATCTGGTTTGGTTTTCTCACGTCGGGGCTGTTCTCTGCCCTGCTGCAGGTGCACTCGGTGTCATGGCTGCATCCCGTCAGCCCCGCTGCCTCCGACTACGCCGAGCACTACGTCAGCCCAGTGGGAGTCCGCCCCGTCCCCGTGGCCCCCGCCGCCCCCGTGGCCCCCGTGACCCTGGACCTGGCCGACGACGGCTTCCCCCTGGACCCATCCGGCTTCTCCAGTTATGTCAACGTGAAGCTGCCCAGTTGGCCGCCGCCCGTGCCGGCCAGGGTGGCGTCGTTTTCGTCCTCGTCCCCGCCCTGCTGGTCTGCGGTGCCCGAGTAGAGTGGCTCGGGCCGGGACCTGCCGGGATGGAGCACTCCCATTCCTCACTCCTTTCATTCCCGATTTTATGTTTTGTATGGAAGTGACCTTTCATTGATTCTCTCTCTCTCCCTCTCGCTGCCTCTCTCTAATTTTTTTTTCTTTTTTTTGCTTCGGCACTCTTATTCTATCCACAGTCAAAGTTAAAGTGACATTGTAAGATCACAAAATAGGGGATGTACTCTAAAATAAAATAAATAAATGAGTTTGGCTGTGAAATATTCTTATACCAACCACTTCTCTATTGAAAATATATATTGAAAGAAAGAGGTAGGGATGGAAGAATGAAATGTAGGATAGGGTGAAAAAGAAAAAACAAAAACTTTCAAAAAATTCTTGGATACACACACTTTTTGCGCTTTTATTCCCATCAAGTTTATATTTTGTGGACAAAGAAGCTTAGAATCTCCTAGAAGAACAGAAAATTGAGTACAATAACTACACCCATCCTAAAGAAGAAACTGGTCGCAGGACATTCCACGGGGCCTTTGAAACCCACCATGTTGTCACCGAGTTGCTTCTTGTCGGAGCTCGTCGCCCCTGAGCGCCGTGAGGGTAGGCCACCCATCGTGCACCGACGTACGTTTGGCTGAGTCTCGGGGTCTCCAAGGAGCTCACTGTGGTACGCGGGCCGCCCCGCCGGCGGTGTCACCTTTGGCTGTCACTGTACAGGGTGAGACCCTACCCTGACATCTTGTGAAATAACTAAACCAAAAAAAAACCCAAAAAAATATTTAAAAAAAAATGAAATTTTACGAAAACGTTTTTGGAGGTCATTTGCGTGATGCTTATGACAATACTACACAGTTTTTGAACTGCAAATTTTTAACTGTTAATACTAAAGAACAGGGTAAAGAAAGGTGCATATTTTTGGTCGCGTCTTTCATTCCTATCAAAGGATTTTCGTAGCCATAGTAGATCCCACCAGGCGGTCGCCGAAACAGGCAGAGTTTCCCGCCTTTGCCAACAGTGAACTAAAAGAAGCTGGCGCCGAGCCCCCCCCCCCCCCCCCCCCCCCCCCCCCGCGCCGCCCCCGGCGCCCGCCTCGCCCCGCCCCTCTGACACACTAAAGACCCTCGGGTCCGCCATGCGGCGCCACGCTCCGCCAACGGGGGCCGTCCGCCGCGGCACAGGCAACCCTTTCCCCCGGCTGACGCCGCCCCCACCGCCGCCCCCACCCCCAACGACCCTCCCTGCACCCGATAGGCCTACATCGGGTGCCCGAGGCCTACGGCTGGCGCAAGCCCACCCCCACAGCACCACGCGGCGCCGCCCCCGTCCGGTCCCGCCCCCGCCCCCTGCAGCGGGGGCAGCCCTACAGAGCCCAGCCGGGCCCAGCGCAGCCCTGATCAATAGCCCGGAGCCGCCGGGGGCCACGGTGGGCTGCACCCCACTGACACCGTGACACACAGCGGCGGCGGCAGGACTGGGGGCGGCGCTGGGGGGCGGCGCTGGGGGCGGTGCTGGGGCGGCGCTGGGGGGCGGCGCTGGGGGCGGCGCTGGGGGCGGTACTGGGGCGGCGCTGGGGGCGGAGCTGGGGGCGGCACTGGGGGCGGTGCTGGGGCGGCGCTGGGGGCAGCGCTGGGGGTGGCGCTGGGGCAGCGCTGGGGGTGGCGCTGGGGCGGCGCTGGGGGCGGCGCGGGGGTTGGGACTTCACCTCTCCGCATCCTTTGACCCCCCCCCCCCCCCCCCCCCCAACCACAGCCTCGCGCTGCACGATCATGTACCGACGTCCACCCTTCATAAGGCGGGCGAAATTCAACGAAATCCATCTCAATCATTCAACCAAAATTCACCGAAGTTCATTCAGAATTCGCCGAAATTCATTCATAATTAATTCACCGAAATTCATCCAGATCTCGCCAAAAAAATAATCCAAAAGTCACCGCATTTCATTCAAAAACCCAAAACTTTGTTTACCCTCTCTCGGTGGTGTACACCATGAAATTCGCCCCCATTTCAGCCTACTTCGGCCGCGGCGCGCACCGGCGCGGTTCCCAGGCGACAACCCATGCGGGCTGGCTCCCCGGGCTCCCCGGGCTCCCCGGGCTCCCCGGGCTCCCAGTGTGGGCTTGCCACCAGGCGTCCTGACCCGTCCCGCACCCGGCGCTGCTAGCGCTGCTAGCGCTGCCCTCCCCCGAGACCATCAGCGGCGTGGACCAGGCCGTGTCCAAAGGGATCCCGGGCGTCAGCCGCGTCAGCGCGGGTGCCGGTGGCAGGGAGACACCGATGTACGGTACATTGTGGACCATTTTCCATCAAATTTCAGTCCCCCATGTTGCAGGCGGTGTGGCGGGGGCCGGGGGCGGGGGGCAGGGCACCACTCGGGGCCCGATGCCTGTGAGCCCACCCAGTGACACCCAGCCCAGGCTGGGCCGGTGCGGTATACGGAGATACAAATGAGATCTTGCTGACGAGAACAATGGCCACGGCCACGGCGCGGGCCGGGCAGGGCAGGGACCCCTCGCGTCTCACCTCCGCGGCGCAGCCGGGGGTCCACGAGTCGTTGAGGAACCGGGGGGGGGGGGGGGGGGGCACCGTCAGACAGGTTGGCGCACCTGAGGGAGACAGGACAGAGGACGGCATGGGACGGCACACGGCCAACCGCCACCCACTTGAGGCGCGGGTCGTAGTCTGCAGCCGGCACGCAGCACATGCGGCGACACTAACTTGACGCGCGATTCTTGTTAGCGGGCCAGACGGGCCTGGTAGCGCTCCCGGCTGACTGAGGGTGTCAAGTGACAATGACGCGTCCGGCCAGCTGGGAGGAGTGCCTCGTCTGGACGCTAGGGCGCAGCACACCCTGGACACGGCTGAGGGTGGGTTTAGACTGTGAAGCTGACGGTGACGCTGACGGCGTTGAACAGTTATTTTGGATGCTTTCGTGACGCTGTCACTACATGGGCCACCTAGATTTTTGCATTTACGGCGCGAATATGGTCAAAAATCGGAAGAATCCTCGGGGCGTTTCCAACGTCAGTGGTAAGAACGCACCCAAAACAACTGATCAACGCCGTCAGCGTCACCGTCAGCTTCACACTTTAAATCCATCCTGAGAGGCTAGATCAGTATGAAAAAACAGAAAGGTGACGCGTGGGCGACGGGGAAGAAGAGAGTTGAAGGCGTGTGTGGTTGGAGACAGGGTGTGCTGGGCTTGATTGCGGAGAAAAGTGAAAGTGCCCGGGGACTGTGTGATTAGAAGAACGCCAGTGAAGACGACACCAACGGAATGCAAGGAAAGGGTGAGTCGGGCGGATCATGATTAGGGTGCTGCCACTAGGGAATTAGGATAGGGTATAACCAAGTTAGATTAGGGTAGGCAAGAAAGGAGGATCACTAGGTTAAGGCGCCACGTGCGTGTGGTGGCGGAAAGAGGAAGGTTACGAATAAAATGGAAAAGAAAGGTGAACTGTGCCTTCCTTGATTGCTATCGAGAGCCCCTACAGTCCCTGCCCGCGATGCAAGAAAAATAGAGGAGACAGAAAAGGAACCACCGAAAGGCGTAGACCCTAACATTCTCGAGAATGAATAAGAACAAGCAACCACTGCGGCCCCGCTGCAGCAGCAACGCACTTTGCATGTCGTCGCTTGTATTTGTATAACGGTATGATTATTGTTATTGTTTTTCGTCGGCTGCTTCGCCGGCCATCACGGAGGGGGTTAAGTGTCCAGGCGGCGGCGGCGGTTTCCGCCTGGACATGCTGTGTCGTCGACTTGTTGCGACTTTCCGTGTTACATTTTGACAGTCGTGACGTACATCTCACTTTTTGTTTTTTGTTCGTTGGACGAGACGCCCTCGGCCGCCGGGTAGCCTTCCCGTTTTTCGTGGCGGCATTTGCATCACAGAGCTCCATATTTGAATTGTCCCTCCGGTGCCTGGCCTCCTGGAGGAGTCTGGGTGCCTTCCGAAAACATATACTCGTGAGGTTGAGGCCCCGGCCGGTAGGCGGCCGATGGTATCGTACCCGCGCCGGCCGGGCCAACACGCCGCTCTTTGTAATTGTAAATCGGGCAACACTTGCATCAATCAGCGGTGCCGTCGCTGTAACTCCCCGGGGATGAGAAATTTAGGGAACATTGTCCTTGCGTTGGCTGTTGGTATATCAGTCACGGGTGGAAAGCAGCGTTGCGGGGCTGCTGCTGGCTCCTGCTGCTGTGGAATCTCTCCGAGGACGGGCGGCAGCCGAGTGCGAGGCACTGGGGGCTCCCCGAAACGCCGAAACTCGAAACCCGGCTGAAAATTTTTTGGCCACATTTTTCCACTGAGGAGGAGGGAAAGATTGTGGTCCGGGGTTCGAGTCCCGCTGGGGCCGCGGCGATATCCGCTTATGCGGCGAGCGCGCGCCGGACGGCCGCACCCCCGCTGGGGCCGCGCGGGGAGCCGGCGGGGAGCCTAGCCGCCGCCGTCGTCCCTCCCGTTTCCGGCGCGAGGACCCCGCGTCGTCCGGGGCCCCGCGCCGTCGTCCTGGACCCCCGCCCAGGACATTACCGGACCGCGCCCAGCGGCGGGTCGGCGGTGTCGGGTTGGTGCAGCGGCGGCTGCAGCAGCGGCAGCAGCGGCGGCAGCGGCGGCAGCGGCGGCAGCGGCGGCAGCGGCGGCAGCGGCGGCAGCGGCGGCAGCGGCAGCAGCGGCGGCGGCGGCAGCGGCGGCAGCGGCGGCAGCGGCGGCAGCAGCAGCGACAGCCGCGGCCGCTGCAGCAGGTGGTACAGTACAATGCCAGGCCTCCGCTTCCGCGCGGAGCCAACAGAGCCGGCTGAGGTTGCCCCGACCCGCCTCGGCCTGGAGCTGTGCTGTGCGGTCTGAGCGCGTGGGCAGGAGAAGTACCTCACCTCTGCGTGCGTGTGTGTGTGTGCGTGTGCGTGCGCTCCAAAGGTCACGCACACTCTCCGGGGGCCCACCGCCACGCCACGCCTCGCCCGCCGGCCGGGCCACTGGACGGAATGTGCGAGCTTTACGAGTGTCCCGGCATTGCATTGCAAAGTGCAACGTGCATGTGTGTGTGTGTGTGTGCGCGCGCGTGTGTGTGTGTGTGTGTCCCGCCAGGGCGCGCACTGCGTGTATGTATATACACCCCGGGAGCAGACGCGACTTCCAATCGCTCTTTTTTTTATTTCATAAATCGATAGTTTAGAACACGCTGATTCTAATGGTATGTGTCTGTCCCCGCTAGGCCTTCTAGTTTTTGCTCTAGAGCTGTCCAAACCTTCGATTTTTGCTCTCTTTCGGCATGTTAATCTCAAGAAATTGAATAGGTATCGGGCTGAAAATTTGGAGGGCCGTAGTACTTTGCTCGGACTGTGCATTGAATATTTTTTCATGTCACTGGGAATTCCAGGAAGGCTCCTGGAATCAGCTGAAAGTGGTCCGATGTTAGAGCAGTTTTTCGCACGGAAGACGATTGCTTACCAAATTGAAATTATATTCAGAGCATAGCCTCATCTTTCCTCTACAAGCTCAGATCCCTACCGTTTCCCTAGGTCAACTGGAACTTGAGATTAACATGCCGAAGTGAACGCCTTTTTCGAGTTCCAGGCATGAGTAGACAAGGACAGGCTACACCTTCTCTCTCGCACGTGGCGGGGTGAGGCGGCGCGAGGTGCGGGGAAGACGTCCCTCCCCCTCCTCCCACCTTTGCAACACTGCGCGACGTCTGCCGGAGCACCGGAGACCAATAAACATTACAATAGGACGGATTGGACGCGGCCCGTCCTTTTAAACCCGGCGGAAATCAGGTTTTGACGTTCAAATTTTTCACATTTGAAACTCATCCCAACCTTTTCAACGCCTCGCGGCAATGCGATTCCGTTTTTGAATCGTGATCGTGCGAGGTTTTAGAGCCGACTTGGAGTTGCCAAAAATCCGGAAAAGGAGCGAAACTGAGCCAAACTCTGGTCCGGGAAGCAGAAGCTGGCTGGTGACACCGACATCGACGAGGTTGCAGCGGTGTTGCCACCTTGGCCGGCGGGGAGGAGGAGGTTGGCCTACCCACCCCTCCCACCCCCACTTTTGACTAATAAGCGTGACCATTCCGCGAGTAGGAGAGCGATTGGAGCTGTTATTTAGAGGCGGAGAGGGCCAGCGGGCCAGCGTTACAGCAGTGGACCAGCCGCGGGCCCGGGAGGCCAGGCCGTGCAGGCCGTGTGCGTGGTATGCGGCTGAATTTGAGGCGGCATCCATTTTCATGAGCCAGCCCAGCGGGCCCGGCGGGCCCAGCAGCTGAGCTGCCTTACATGCTGCTCGGTATATAACACGGCTGTGCACCGCTGTGCACCGCTGTGCGGCTACTTCTATCATCCCCACCGCGGCCATGTGCCCGCGGCGCGTGGTGGAAGCGCTGCTCAGACACAAAGCGGGCTGCTCAAACTAACCTCAGAACCTTTAGGCCGCGAACCCAAGTCCCACCCAGCCTCCCCCCTGCACTCCCCCCGACCTAACCCAATCGGCGAAGGTGGGGAGGGGGTGGGGGATGACGCCCCCCCCCGTTCCCCCGTCCCCCCCATCCTGAATGGGATCCGGAAAAGTGTTTACGAGCCGACCGGACTCACCGGCGCGACAAGACACGGCCCGGCGTGTGTATAAACAGACGATTTGCATAATAAGATTCAGAAACAGAGGGTATGACCACTGGCTGCACATATGATGTGCCCCGCAAGTGTGTGTGCGTGTGTGCGTGTCGGGCGCGTGCTGCAGGCACTATACTACTCCACTTGATCGAATTTTCGCGGTCAAATGAGACTAGCACCCCCTCCCCCCCCTGACCACCCCCCCTTTTTCAGCTTTTGAATCGTCGTTGTTGCGCGTTGGTTTTTCTTCATCCTGTGGGCGGACACCTAGTGGTACAGTAGTACTACCTGATCGTCTCTGATGCCGAGATAATTCAGAACGCGCGACGCGTTGCGTCTCTCTCTCTCTTTCTCTCTCTCTCTCTCTCTCTCTCTCCTCTCTCTCTCTCTCTCTCCCTCTCTCTCTCTCCCTCTTTCTCCTCCTCTCTCCTACTCTCTCTCTCCCCCTCCTCTCTCTCTCTCTCTCTCTCTCTCTCTCTCTCTCTCTCTCTCTCTCTCTCTCTCTCTGTCTCTCTCTGTCTCTCTCTCTCTCTGAGGATTAGTCTCCTGAAATATGAAACCAAGCGCAGCCTCGCCCAACGCAGCGGGTCCGCGCCACAAACACCACCACGCTGCGTCAAGGCGGTGTGCCACAGCCGCCCCGCCCAGCACAGCGTACTCATAACGTCCTCATAACGGCCCTTAATCAAGACGGATCAAAGTCACATCAACGACGGGAGGAGGACCCCCGGATATGAGTCGGATATGAGGTGTGTGCGTTCGGACGAGTTTACTGGGCTGCCATACGCTAATGGACTGCTCACAGCAAACTTCATTACTACCTGCACGCGCGCGGCGTTTCTGAGGTACTAGAGCATCTAGTCGTTTTGGCAAAGTTTTGTAACGGTGTAGCGAGAGTGAGTGAGTGAGTGAGTGAGAGAGAGAGAGAGAGAGAGAGAGAGAGAGAGAGAGAGAGAGAGAGAGAGAGAGAGAGAGAGAGAGAGAGAAAGAGAGACTCGGGAAAATGTCCCTTTGGCTAATTACCCAAGAGTGCTTTGCATACAGTCGAATCAGGAGGGCGGGCCCAACAGAACAGAGCACAACACTTCCTGTGACAACCAACATGACAACAACCACCGGGGGGGGGGGGGGGGAGAGAGAGAGAGAGAGAGAGAGAGAAAGAGAGGAAGAAGAAAACGAATGAGGAAAAAGACGAAAAAGGAAGAAGTGTGATATCGCCATTTTTTTCGGCGCGGCATATTGACAAGCAGCGCAAGGCCGTGAGCGCGGAAAACGCAGGTGGACGTAACTGGAACAGGTTTCGCCGGTCGGACTCATCTATAACAGTGTTATGAGAGGGAGCTGGAGCCCGAGGCCGGAGGGGTGGTGGGCGTGGCTAATGGCACCCATAAGCACGTGTTTTAATTATAGCGGGGTGGCCAACTGTTCGATACCTTATGGTCCGGTCCCTCCCCCACTGCATCCCACCGCCACGCTACCGACCCGGCGTCATCTCAGAGGCATATAGGTGTGTGGAGCACGCCCAAAAATAATGGGCTATATATTTTTGTAGTGCGTGCTCCCGATGTGCAGGCACACTATGACAGTAAGCTCGCGAGACATATGAAAGAATTAATCAATTAAAATTTTTGAAACCAAAATTTAAAACGACTCGTCACTCAATGAAATTATCAGAAGATTTAAAAAAATTGTTTCACATTTTAGCCCCACCTGTGTTATTTCGGATCCTTAATGTGTGATTATACCGGGTGCCATCGTCCTAATTGTATATCAGCACGATCATCATCAGCTAGTGCAAATGTAGTTTCATTCACAAAGATACTACCTACAGAGAGGATGTGTGAGAAAGGTGTATGTGTGTGTGTGTGTGAGAGAGAGAGAGAGAGAGAGAGAGAGAGAGAGAGAGAGAGAGAGAGAGAGAGAGAGAGAGAGACAGAGACAGAGAGAGATAAATTGGAGGGAAGATTGATTCTCACATATGCTGCTCCCCTCTATGATAAGGTGTTTGTTCCCGGAGGTGTGCGCGCGTGTGAGAGAGACGACACGTGTCCCGAGGGGCTCTGAAAGCCCGGAGGCCCTCCCGGAGGCCCCGGCCGGAGGGTGCCCGGAGGGTATGTGCCCACAGTTTGGACACGGCGCCGTGTGTGCGTGCGCGCGCGCACGCGTTGTACTCGCGATACACACCACATCGATACTGCGGGCGGGAAGTGATACACACGGCATTCGAACCCGGGGAGCTCCGCTAGCGACAGTGTCCGGGCCGTCCGGGCTCAGAGGTGCCAACCCGCGGCAAAGCACGTGCGGTATGCCACGGCCACGTATCTGACAGGGGAAAGTACGGGTGAGCAGACGATTCTCCCATGTGAGGCCGACAAAGGAGGAGAGCCTGTAGGGCCATCGGGCAGCCATCGGGGAGCCCTGGGCAGCCCTGGACCTTGCCATAGGTTAGCCGCGCGGGTATGTAGGTAGTATGATGAATGGATAACGCACTTATCCGTGCCGTGGGGCCGCCGCCACCGCCGCCGCCACCGCCGCCCGGCCGTACACGACGTCTTTTACACTGCGCCTGTAATACAAACGCTGTAGTATTGCCGTAGAGTCGTTGGCCGCGTGGAAACGTTCTGGAGTAATATGTGTACGAGTCTTGTTTTGCATACACGTGAGCAGCGCCAGCACACGCGCTCGTGTGTGTGTGTGTGTGTGTGTGTGTGTGTGTGTGTGTGTGTGTTGTGCGCGCTGTGCATATTTCTGAGCGTCCATTTCGAGGTCATATAATGACTATCCTTAATTTGCAGTTATAGTGGACGGGGACAGAAAGAAGGGTTAGTACAATCAGCAATATGCTGCCCTCTATACTTATAAATATAGCATTCTGCATACGATAAGAATTGTGTGAATCCGCGAAACAGAAGAGGTAACAACTTCAGGCTTCCGACAGACAGCGGTCGGGTAATCTGGGTAATCCTGGGTAATCCGAGGCAATCCGCAGTTATCCGAGGGAATGTCACCTTGGTAATCCTCCAGGGTAATCCGAGCCGAGGTAATCTTGGTAATCCCAGGTTATCCGAGGTAATCGGGGTAATCCGAGGTAATCCGAGGTAATCGGGGTAATCCGAGGTAATCCGAGGTAATCGGAGGTAATCCGGGGAAATCGGGGGTGATCCTGGTAATGCGAGGTAATTCAGGTCCATGAAATCGTCGGTAATCCGGAGTAATCCGAGTTAATCCGGTGTAATCCGGTAAATCTGTAATCCGACAGACACAATTTTTAGGAGTCGTTACCCCCTCGGACGCCAATGACTTTATTGTAATACCAGCGCAGCGCGGGTGAGCTAATGGCCTCGCGACGACGTCGGCACACAAAGCCAACGGGGGACTTGTCGTGTGTGTGAACTTGCGTAAGAGTGCACACACACACACACACACAAACACACTCACACACACACACACACACATTCACTGATGCCCATATATTGCATACACGCTCTAAAGGTGTGCCAAAACGTGGGGACATCGTCGCCGTGATCCTAGAAGAGGTTCCCTTCGCGTTACACAAAGGCGTAGCGCGCGCGGCGGCTGCACGGCACAACAACAACAAAAACATTGCCCCCTCCCCCTTCCCCGGAGAGCGCCTACTCCCTCACCCTTTCCACCCGTTTCCTCTCTTTGTCCCTCTCTTCTTCGCGCTCCTGGCCTGCCCGCTCTCGAAGTGAAAAACAAAATAGCAACAAGTACAGGAAAGCAGAGTGAGAGAGAGAGAGAGAGAGAGACAGAGAGAGACAGAGAGATAGTGAGAGAGAGAGAGAGAGAGAGAGAGAGAGAGAGAGACAGATAGAGAGAGAGAGAGACAGAGACAGAGACAGAGACAGAGAGAGAGAGAGAGAGAGAGAGAGAGAGAGAGAGAGAGAGAGAGAGAGAGAGAGAGAGAGAGAGAGAGAGAGAGAGAGAGAGAAGGACAGGGGGGGGGGAGGAAATGAAATGGACGGCATGGGTGCGCGATTTGCACCGGGCCGGGCGCCGCCGCTGCTTCGTGACGCCCCGTGGGCCCCGCGGCGGGGTGTTGCGGCCCGCCGACCCCCTCGGGGGCCCCGGGGTGACGTCTCTAATCGCAAATTGGAGCAGCGGCCGCGGCGCGTGGCTCCGCGTGGCTCCGCGTGGCTCCGCGTGGCTCCGCGTGGCTCCGCGTGGCGCCCCATGCCCCCCACGAGGAGCACGGCAGTCGTGGCGGTGCCGAACGGTGTCCGTCGGCGGGCGTGGACACCGTGGACACGATGACGGCGCTGCCAACCTCACCGCCGCGCACTAGAAGGTTGCCTGCACCAAACAGACTGACCGCGCGCACACGTGTGCGATACACGTTACACCGCTCAACCTTTAACAGGGCGGCGGCGGTGCGCAAAGCGGGAAACGCGTGGCGCCGCGCGCGCATGCTGATGTGAGGACAGTTCAGTTACGGTGCGGGCGCGGCAGGCGCAGCGGGCGCAGCGGGCGCAGCCTTGGCCACGAGCGGACAGGAATTACGCCACGCAGAATCCTGGTGCCTGCGAATACTATAACTGCGACAACCCCCGCCCGCCCCCACACCATTCGCAGAGCGGTGTGTCAGGGCGCGGACAACTCCACGCCTCGCGGCGCGGCACCGGTCGTTGCCAACATAACGAAACCAAAGTGTAATAGCAAAGGTGTACTTTTTGTTGTTGTTTTGTGCGTGACTAATTCGAGACTCGGAGTCTATTTACGTTCTTCATCTATACGAGGACGACGATGAAGCAGATACTACATTTGAGGCTAGATTTGCGACCCGGGAAGGGGGAGGTCTAGGAGATTTTTTTGGCGGGGGGGGGGGCTCGTAAGGCACAACGAGGGTGACATTGCCACAGTAAATCAGGGGGGACATCGTGTGGTGTGGCGCTAGCAGTAACAACACCGTGTGTTCGGCCTTGCACTTTCCTGGACACAACCACGCGCGCGCGCGTGTGTGTGTGTGTGTGTGTGTGTGTGTGCGTGCACGCGCTATGGGCCCTCTGGCACACACACACTTACACACACACACACACTCACGCTACTAAGCGATTTAGGCACGAAGCGGCTCACAAGCTTGCATCTTTTTTGGTCCATAAAAGTATTCATACAAAACGTCAAAACACAGAGGGTCCCTGCAGGGTCAAGGTCACCATGATGGCAACATCGGGTGAAATGCTATCCGGATTGCCACGTGCCAATCAGGCTGCAGAACACGGCTGGGTTTTTATTTTCACCGTTATTACGCCGCGTCGTACACCGAACTCTGCAGCAGCAGCACCGAGCCAACCGAGCTGTCAAAAAGTTTCGGACCGTTGCGCTCGCTGTTGCTGTGATTATCGGCTGCCCCGACCTTTCGCCTCGCTGGCCGCGTATCGTGCGCAGTTCTCATAGCGATACTGGAATATAACCGCCGGGCGCGCGCCGCAAAGTAAAGCGATGCTGCGATACAACGGCCGCGAGGACACGCCGGCGCCAGCCACCGCGGTCATTCGGTATGAGAAATTGGGGATTGGGAAAGGGGCGGCGGCGTTGTCTTGCATCTCTGCCCGGCAGCGGGGCGGCAGCAGCGCCAGTGCACGACAGACCCTCCATCTCTGCTCGACGGGCGCCTGTATGGCGGAAGTAACGATCATAATTATCACCGAGGCCCGCTGCTGCGTCGCGCGAAAAACGAAGCGAAGCGGAATAATTAGGAACGAACTCCTCGCGGCTCGTCGTCGCCAAGTCTCGGGGCTTGTGATTGGCCAGCGCCGCGGATCACGTGAACAGTAATTAGTCATTGCGTAGTGTTGCGCAGCGGATGGATTATGGCTGGCCGAGGCCGCCGCCGAGTACCTGGTGCGCGTGTTCGGACCTTCGGACCACTTCGGACCGGCCGGCCGGCCGGCCGAGCCTTTCGCGAACGCGCCCCGCCCGCTTAGTAATACGAAATCCAACCCCTCCGCCTCGCCGCCTCGCTGCAGTATACTAGGACCGAGTGCCGGCCAGCCGAATCATTCTCGGCCCGACTTTTGTCGTTTTCCGGAGAAGCGTGCTGCTGATTGGGCACGAGCAGCCCTCCGCTATCCGGTCACGACACCTGTGCCGGACGCCGCAGCCTCTCTCTCTCTCTCTCTCTCTCTCTCTCTCTCTCTCTCTCTCTCTCTCTCTCTCTCTCTCTCTCTCTCTCTCTCCCTCCCCCCCTCTCTCTGTGGCGCCCACCCTACACAACCCGCGGCAGCAGGGGCCGTCGTGAAATTAAAAGCAAAATGTAGATTCTGATAGTATTTCAGCACAGTTTCCACATACCGTGATTTTCAGTGTACTCTACAGATATTTCCGATGAGGCTCAGAAGCGAAAGCTGAAGAAAAAAAAGCACTTGCAGACCGATCGGTCAGGAGAGCAGGTATGGGAAATATTGACGCACGCATACGGACAAGAGACGCGCCAAGTCCGTATGGAAAACCAAACCTGCAAACCTACAAATTCTCTTAAAACGCCGTTCAAATTTCTCATACCTGCCCGCGAGAGTCTCCGGACTGGAAAGGGTTTTTGTCATTGAACTTCCGTTTCCAGGTATCATTGGAAACCTCGATTCGCTGTTTGTTCTTTCATTGTCGTCTCGCAAACGGATCTCTGCTTTATACACTACTGCACGGCAGGAAGGAGTGGTTGTCGGAGTCGGACCGAGAGGTTCACTCCTCGTTGTTTTGGCTGGCCGTGTCCTGTTGGCAGCCCTGGTTTGCGCGGCACGCCAAGTCCCTTCCGGCTGGACAGTGCACGGATACCCCCCCCCCCCCCGCTACAGCGACGTGACGCGAACGAGAGGCCGCCCCGTCTCAGATTTTGTTTGCCTCGTGGTGTTTGCACCCCTGCATTCGTCGGCCACGTTGCCTACCGTGGCCCCTCCCCCATCGCGCCGCACACACGTGAAGAGGGACGCACGCTGTGATAAAATTTCATTATGCGTCGAACGGGTCATCCTTCTTACGCCAAATCGTTGGTGGTGGTCCTTTGTGGACACGCTCACACGCACACACACATGCCACGGGTTCCAGAAAGAGCGCGTGCCATGCGCGCGCGCGCGCGTGTGTGCGTGTGTGTGTGTATGTACGTGCGGGCACATGTGCGGGCGAGAGGGGGGATGACATACGTCCCCTGCCGCGGACCACGTATAAAGTATCGATTTAAGAAGCTGTATAAATTGTGGGCTGAGTGTTACGCGTGTATTTAGCGAGATACTGCGCGCGCCCGCCGTGCGGTTGGCTAAACTGACTGCGAGTAATGGCAACGCGAACAAGCCATCCTTTTGCGCGGATCTTCTTTCGCCAGGAGGTTGGCACCCCCGGCACAGCAGCACGCACGCGCGCGCACCGAACGGGAGCCCTCGCCGAAACGATCGTACCCCCCCCCTCTGAGACGACCTGCCAACATCACACCACTAAATACCCCCTGATTGCCGTACATTCGAGCCGAGTGGTTCCGGATGCGGACCGGTGGCCGCCAGCTGCGCACGGCCTGCAGCGCCCCGCCCGCCCCGCCAGGGCCGCCAACACACCGGCGTGTCGCGGGGGGGATATCTCACGAGATTTCAAAAGGCGCGCCCGGCCCTTCACATTCTTTGCGTTGCGCCAGGCTGGCCGGCCGCATCGGGCAAGTTCGATCGACCAGGTTGGCAGGCCTGCGCGCCGCCGTCCGGCCGAGAAGGGGGTCGTCGCGAAAGCCGCGCGCGACCCCGGCACAATCACCGCCCGACGGCATGCAGCACCCCGCTACAGCAAAGTCGGCCCCGGGGTGATAGGCAACCCGTCGGCGACCCTTGCGCGGCCAGTGAGCCCCGGGTGGCGCCACCTACTGGCAGGATTGGTGTCCAGCAGCTTATGGTGATTGCACTCAACCTTTAATTTTTCCTTGGGCCCAAGGGTATTACTATGTTTTCCAGGTGACACCCGCCGCATCTCCGCCCAACGGCACCCGCCGCGCTCGAGACCCCGCGGCTGTCACTTGGTTTCTGAACTCCGCCGGCAGTTGGAAAGCGCGCCGACCGCGGAATGCGAAGAAAAGATTTGCGCCGTCTCGCGGGGACGGCGGCCGGCCATCGCGATCCTGGCGGCCCCCGGACCCCTCGGGCGACCCCCAGCGCCACTTTGGGGCCGGCAGCAGGGCGGCAGAGCGGGGCCCTTGGGCTCCCCTCGGGGGGGGGGGGGGGGGGCTCGGCATCTGGCCCTGGCCGTGATTTAAACCCGTGCACCGCAGCGCGGGCAAGCGCGGGTCCTCTGATGAGTGCACCCAGCCAACAGGTGGCTGCGCCCAGCTCCGGCGCGGTGCTGGGCTCCAGGCGGGCGGCCAGGCAGTGGCGGGCTGTGGCGGGGGAGTAGCGGCCACCCGCCGCCGCCGTGCCGCCCGCCGGTCCATGAACCTGTTCGGCGCGGCCCCGCCGGCCCCGCCGGCCCGCGGCGCCCCCGGTACGGCCACGAAACGCCCGCCCTGCCGCCGCTATTTCATTGGCCTCCAGTGACACCCCAATATTTCGCCGGGCCGCCGCCGACGCCGTGGGTCCCCGGCAGGTCCCCGA